>JAVYIG010014174.1:0-43062 GCA_035222895.1 Strongylocentrotus droebachiensis
AAGAAATTAGGGCCAATTTCAATCCAATAAAAAGAAGCTTTCTGAAATTTACGCATCGACCTCCGTAATTTATGCATTGTGCGTAAGCGAGGTTTTAACACAGCGGACAATGAGGCTTACACACCGTGCTCGCAGCCGTGCGTATTTCGACCATCGAATTTGACTCAGCTCCGCGGCGATGGAAAAGACACATTTTATGTTGATTTCAGCAATTTACTGAAAGGAATTTAGATATTATTGACGATCTTTTACAAACAAAATGTGTAGGGATTAGATTATATCTCTCATGAGACACTGAATTCTTTAGTTTTCCTGAAATTTAGCAAATTAGTGGCACTCTGAACTCGCTTTATGAGCAGATCTAAATATTCATGGTCGATCTGGTAGTGAAGGAATCGCGTATTCATATTGCAGGGTGATCCCGCCCATCTTAGACGGAGGGATGACAATGGACTTATGCATTGTGATGTGCATCTGCATCTACTAGACTAACATATATAATTTCCTGAGTTGTTTTCTTTTTGGGGGAGAAGAAGAGGGAAGAGAGAGAGAAAGACAGAGAGAGAGAGAGAGAGAGAGTTGACAAGTCACGCTCGCACAGCGGTGTTGACATTCACACTCTCACCAGTTTTCTACGATAAACCCCTATTTCATAAATATCGACGAGTCCGGTACCTTGGTGTTACGCTCTAGTGCACTCGAACGTTCGTCGTCTGTGTGGGAGGTACACAAAATGCCTCATTGATCTTTTGGCCGAATGTGGGTCAAATTTGTTCATATGTGTAACAAAGGTGTATCTTGGTTATACTGTACATGCATATAGATTTTGGTGATGCTGCCTCCAGTGTTCCGTCTTTTATAGGGTCAAAGGTCATGTTTTGATAGATGTCTTCTTGGCACTCTAGTTTGCGGTCTAACTGCATCAATCCTTAACAAATTTCTTTCAAATTTTGTTTGACGGTGTATCTTGGTATAATCTACACACCTACAACTTTTGGTGATGCTGCCCCCAGTGTTCCGTCTTCTATAGGGTCAAAAGGTCATATTTTGGTGGTGTCTAGATTGCACTCTGCAGATCATATTTCATGACGGATTTCTTTCAAATTTTGTATAGAGAATTAGAAATGTATCTTGGTACAATCTACACTTTGGGCAAAGCTGCCCTCATTTTTTCGTCTTTTATATGGTCACAGGTCATCTTTTATGAGCTCTAACTGCCTTATTTCTTGACGGATTTCTTTAAAATGTTGTATGGAGGTGTGTCTTAGTACAATCTACACCTATTTAGTGTTTGGTGATGCTGCTGCTCCTATTCTTGACAATAGTCTGAGCCACTAGTGGCGATCTGTACGTCCTTTTGTTTCAGGGAGGGGAGAGGGGATCTTTGTCCCTCCTTCAAACATAAGGATGACACAAAATGGCTGCCACTGCCGGGGGATACTTTCGCATTGCGCGGCAATACAGATTGCAATATTTCTAGCTTATATGACATTGATTGTTTTCATGTACATTTTCTAAAATATATTTAAGTTAGTATTGTCTGCTGGGAGCCAGGGGAGTACAAATAATCAAATAATTCCCCTGGTTCTCAATAGAGAGGTTAAATTACATTGTTATGTTATATATACATATGTAGTTATTTGTCTATGATATGTTAATATATTGTTATATTTATACAAATGTGAGCCGTAAGACGATTTTTATGCCTTCATTTTATTTTGTGCATGACAATAAAGAAATTCAATTCAATTCAAATGCCGTTGGAATTTAACCTTTTCATTTTTTGGCCCTGCAAATGGGCTTTCATCGAAAGGGTGCGGTGCGGCGCGGCGCGGTGTGGTGTGCTCAACGCACCCATTCGATAAAAGAGGGGGGGCTTTTCTCGAAAGGGTGCGTTGAGAGCGGAGTACCGTTTTAACACACCCTTTCGATAAAAGCGGGGGGGCTTTTCTCGAAAGGGTGCGTCGACTAGTCTTTCGCATCAGTCGTTTAAAATGAGGATCTGGGACAGAAGGTAATAGTTGCCAATTTAAGTATATCGAAAATGTATTAAATAAAATGGAATGGAGTCTTGATTACAGAGTGGTCTCTTTCGTTATTACTATGTTGATGGGGGAGACAGAGAAGGAAAAAAGGGAAAAGGAAGGGAAGATAAAAGGAAAGAAAGAAGAATAAGAAGAAAAGAGGGAAACGGGGGGGGGGGGGGGGAGGCAAGAGCCCCTTCGCCCTTCCCCCGTTTCCATCTTTCCTCCTTCTTCTTTCTTTCCTTTTATATTTTCTTTCTCTTTCCCTTCTCTCTCTCTCTCTCTCTCTCCTATTTATTTGTTGGCGGGGGGGGGGGGGGGAGGCAAGAGCCCTTCGCCCCCCCCCCCGTTTCCCTCTTTTTCTTCTTATTCTTCTTTCTTTCCTTGTATCTTCTCTTTCCCTTTCCCTTTCCCTTCTCTCTCTTTCTGATTTATTTTTTGGCGGGGGGGGGGGGGGGGAGGCAAGAGCCCTTCGCCCTTCCCCCGTTTCCCTCTTTTCTTCTTATTCTTCTTTCTTTCCTTTTATCTTCCCTTTCCCTTTCCCTTTTTCCTTCTCTCTCTCTCTAATTTATTTTTTTGGCGGGGTGGGGGGGGGGGGGATGAGGAGGAGGCAAGAGCCCTTTACCCCCCCCCCCGTTTCCTTCTTTTCTTCTTATTCTTCTTTCTTTCCTTTTATCTTCCCTTTCCTTTCCCTTTTTTCCTTCTCTCTGTCTCCCCCATCAACATAGTAATAACGAAAGAGACCATGCACTCTGTAATCAAGACACCATTCCATTTTATTTAATACATTTTCGATATACTTAAATTGGCAACTATTACCTTCTGTCCCAGATCCTCATTTTAAACGACTGATGCGAAAGACTAGTCGACGCACCCTTTCGAGAAAAGCCCCCCCCCGCTTTTATCGAAAGGGTGTGTTAAAACGGTACTCCGCTCTCAACGCACCCTTTCGAGAAAAGCCCCCCCCTCTTTTATCGAATGGGTGCGTTGAGCACACCACACCGCGCCGCGCCGCACCCTTTCGATGAAAGCCCTGCAAATGGGACAGTACCTATTGAAAAAATAATTTTTTCTTTTCTTCCTCTTTTGTTTGTACATAACCATCATTTTGTTCGTCTGAAGATTCCATACATTTTCCTGCAGTTATTTGTTTTCCTCTTCAAATAGAAACATAATAAACCAAACCAACAATACTGACAACTGTTGGCCTATTTCCAATACAAAAGAATTTTTCAGTTGCTATCAACCATCAAATAACCACTGGTAGCAGCAGTGTTTCTGTGCTCTACCCAGAAATTTTGGACCCTGCACCTTCGCCATCTTGGACTTAATATTGCCCATACCCATGTACCGTACTTGTTTCACTGCTGTTTTGCTTTCACCCTTTATCTATAGTCCTCCCGGTCTACTAGGTGTGAATTTGCAAGCTTAAAGATGAAGTTGAGTTCTGGTCATGCGATTACATTGTGAAAGAAACGGTGTGGAACCGACCAGAAAAGGTTGATCATCTAGCATATAAGAATTTGTGTGTATTGCAAGGTTCTGGAATTATCAAAATGATAAGAAATATGGCCAAGTCTTGGTAAAGTTACAAACACTTGCACAGAAAGATGTATATGGGACTACACGAAAAAGTGGCGTAAAAAGCCTGCCCCCCGATTTTTACGATGTTACATGCATATTTAGAATATGAAGGCATTTGAAGAGCCTTGCTCTTCAGGGAACATTTCTTAACTGATGTTCTTCCACACTTGCATAATAAGATTGAGTAATGCTCACAAATTATTTTTCATCTCTTCCCAGAACTCAACCTTCTCTTTAATTTCATCCTCCTTCACAGCTCTCCTTCGAAGTCAGAAATAGCTTCATATCAGTTTGGCTGTATCGCCCTACATTATTTGGTGAGTAAACTATATTATTATTATGACTAGCAGGACCCGTGGAAATCCGCAGGATTCTAGAGGGGGGGTGTAAATAGATATATAAATTGAAACCATCAAGAATTATATTTGCAAATTAGATGAAACCATAAGATACTACCCAACTTTATTTGCCGTTTTAAGGCTCTTTCACACTGGATCTGCGTAGTCTTGCGTACCCACTACGCAGAAATTAGGCTGCAGATTAAAGATAAACTTGAGTTCTGGTAAAAAAAGAAAATGAATTCTCACAGAATCTAACGAAACTTACACTGAATGTTCAAGATTACAAATAAATGTCATGTGCCAAACAATTTTGGAAGAAAATGTATACTGGCTGAGTAATGAGCATAGAAAGATAAGGGAATCAGGGTAGTACTATAGCCCCGACACCATGTGTGTTGTCCCATATACATCTTTCTGTGTAAGTGATTGTTACTTTACCAAGACTAGCTCTGCCAAATTTATAATGATTTTGATGACTTCCAGAACCTTGCATTACACACCATTACTTACATGCTATATGATCAACTTTTCTGATCCATTCCACACCTTTTCTTTCACAATGCAATCGCATTACCAGAACTCAAGTACTCTTTAATGAAAAAAAATGTTGCTTCAACGTAGTCCCTGCGTAGGTAATGCCTAGGCTGGCGTACGATGGCATATGGTTGCATACCCTGTGCATAGGCACCACGTAACTTCGGTGTATGCAATTGGCGTACCTACGTGTACGATTACGTATAACAGGCGTAGGGTTGCGTACGTTTACGTAGGCATGGCATGCAGGTGTGGTGGGCCGGTTAATGGGTTGGAGACGACAAGTTCAAATATAAATGAAAACAAAAGAAGCTTGGATATACAGTTGAAGTCCACTTTATTAATTATATAAGTCAGCCGAAGCGTAATTATTTTAGAAACATTTTAAATATAAGCTGCTTCTCTCAGAGGCTGGGCGGCCCTATTGACAGTAACTAGCAGCACATCCTACTAAACATGTTACGGAATGAAAAAAAATGATCACAAAATCCCGCACATGGCATTTAAATACTCCAGCAACCGAAGAGGCTTAGATATCACATGATATACCCAGCCAACCAGGAGGACCCTTACGCAGCCAACCAATTACAAGACGGATATATAAAATTACCCTTAGGTCATCCGACCAATTAAGAGAGGAGTTTATACCTTTAATTAATTATAACCAATGACAAAGCATCATAGATAAGAGTGATCTGAACTAGTCACAGACAAAAATGGGAGGAGTCTATCTCTTCGCGAGAATGTCATGTCCCCGGAAAAACAGTCTATTGTCTAAGTGTTATTGGAAATGAACACCTGTACATCTTGATGCAGGAATTCATTTCCAACGTGCTTATCGAAATGAACACTTTAATCTAATGCAAGAATTCAAAACCAGGGGTTGTTTACCCGTTCCCGGCATACTATTGGAAACATAATTAATGCGAAGTCAAACTAATAACTGTACAATGAATCAACCCAGCCCGGCTCCTCTATGGCTCTAGCGCCCTCTTTAGGTCAATGTGTTGCCAGTTACACAGTTAGACAGGTTTGCTTACGATTGCTTACTGTATGCGCAAGCTTTAACTGCTTTCATGGAACTGGCGTAGGCATGGCGTACAGTAGCGTAGTTTTGCGAAGAATTGCGTAAAAAAAGTACTTTCTGCGTCAGGTGTCTACGCCGAAAGTACCCAAATAATAGACAAGTCGGCATAGTCGATACGCAACACTACGCAACTCCACGTATGGCCCGGAGTGAAGGGGCATCATGATACCAAAAGTAATCACACATAGCTGCATTACTATCCTGGCCGTGTATTAAAAACTGTTTAGACGACCTAAATTGTTTCTCAACATTCCAAACACCACTGTACAAAACTAAACAGATTTCACTCAAAATCGGTACTTAAAGATACTATGTCCCTTTTGCAGCCAACATCAAATTCTGTAGAACTTTGCAGGAATTATTATACAAATAATACACGGCAGTGAGGGCATTAGTAAGAATTACCCACACAAGGTACCTTTGGAACAGTCTAACACTGGACTGTTTTGAAGGTACCGATCGAGTGTGGGTAATTACACTACTTCCCGAAAAAAATGATGTGCATTACTTGTTTTATAAGATTATTTTTTATTTTTTTAAATAAAATGATGTTTTATAACATGATTTAGATAATGAACAGTCATTACCATTGGATAATGACCGGTCATTATCCAAATTACGGTTTAGGTAAAATAAATGACTGGCATGTACGCTTTCTACCAATCATTTGATTAGGATCCACGTCATCATCTTATAAGAATATGTCATGTATGTCCTATCTGTGAAATGTAAACATTAGCAGTGTCCTAATATTCAAATTATGCAAGCAAACCCGTTTACTTGCTAGACTTTACCGTCAGACTCTATTGAGTGACTTTTTTTCTTTGGTAATAACATGCATAAAATGAGCTGTAAAGGGTACATGAGCATTTGTCTACATCAATAACCCACTTCTTGTAATTATGGCCAAAATTAAACCGATTGAATCTTTGCGCAGCATAAAACGTACGACCATTCGGTACAAGGGTCTGAAAATCAGACTATCACTTACTGGCTCTATAGCTCTTAAGTCGATTCGACAATTAATAGTTGTTATTTTCCCACTTAAAGACATTTTCAAGCCCCCCCCCCCCCCCTTGCTTCAGGGAAGTTCTAAATCAGTATTATCTTTCAAATGTTGTTGTAATTCAACCTTTTTCATTTTTTTGGCCTGCAAATGGGACATAGTACATTTAAGTGACAGTTGATGACACCTAAATATGAGTCTACTGTCATACTCGCCGATCAACCCCTTGAACTCTGTGGACCCAACGCTTATTTACACACAACTCGCTTCGCTTGCTACGACCTACCTGATCCGGCCCCCCCCCTCCACCACTTTAAAAAACGTTTCGCAGGGTCTACATGTAACATGTAAAATGCAGATTTTTTTTTCTGCCCCCCTCCCCCCCCCCCCCCCCCCACCTAACGAGCTTATGGAACTTTGGCCTGCACGCTGTTGTGTTCATGTGTACTTCAATGGATGGATAGACATATATAGTCGTATAGATGGATAGACATATAGTCGTATAGTTGTACAAATATTGGCATGTTTGTCCCTCCTATAGTCTCTTCGACTCTAGCTCACTCAGTCAAAGTTTGTGCAGACATATATAGTCGTATGGATGGATAGACATATAGTCGTATAGTTGTACGAATATTGGCATGTTGTCCCTCCATAGTCTCTTCGACTCTAGCTCACTCAGTCAAAGTTTTTGTCTGGTCGTGAATGTTCAGATTTATTTTTCGTGCATGCTGGTTTAGTTTGATATAAAACATTTTATTTGAAATTGTTTGGCTGGAAATGTAGTGAGCGTGGAGTATATTTCACTCTCGCTCCTTTTGTCTGGCGTTTACTTTTTCTTAGTATGCAGGTTCGTGATGGAAACGTCGGAGCCTTGCACCCTTGTCTCTCCCCCAGCTAGTGCAGCTACTGGAGGTGTGTTCGACAAGCCGACCACTGGTACATTCAGTGTGGCGGTGGGTAAGCTAGGGAGCGCTACTAGCGTCTCTCGGACAAGATCGTTACTGTGTGCCAAGGGGGCGATCGGTTTACCGATCATTAGCCCCCAACGCACGATAGAGACAAGCGTCGTTGACTTGCCGGCCTCTGACGCTCATGCTCTGAGGAAGAGTGTCGCAATTGCGGTAATTGACACTCGTACCCGGGGGAAGAGTGTTGCCATTGCGGCCACTGACACTCGGAACCAGATCAATGGCCTTGCTCCCGCTAGTGACACATGCAACTTGAGAGATTCCTCAATACTTGAGACTAGCCCGAATCCTCAGGAGCCGGTTTCCTCCCGTCACAGACGGGTTGGAAGTCGTAAGAGACTGTCCGACCCTCCTGTCCAGGGTACACCGTCCGTCAGTCTCGAGTGTTTCCTCGAGTGAATCCGCCGCACCCCGTGCCGCCTTGATAACTCAGGTGTACACTCTTGCTATAGCTCTCTCTCGCTCCTGTCACAGTCGGGTGCTTATGAGATAAGCAAAATATATATTCGACTGCCTGCTCGGCAGTGCCGCCAGATATATCCGTATCCGGACCCGGTTATGTGATATCCGGTTTGGTCCCGGAAATCAAATCGGTTTTGGATTCGGCCCCAGGATGCCGATTCGGTTCCAGATCCGGTCTCGGTTTACCGATTCGGTTTTGGATCCGATCCGGGTTTACCGATTCGGTTTCGGATCTGGTCTCGGTTTGCCGATCGACTTCGGATCTGACCGCGAATTACCGGTTGGCTTAAGCCCCGGTTACCGATTCGGTTTCCAGATATCGGATTCAAAGATCTGACTCACGGTCGCCTGCCATGGGTGTCTGAGAACCGTGAGAGTTTTGCCCTGAGTGACTCAGTTTGCTTTTTTGTGCAGCAGCAAACACTCAAGAGTGTCGCAGTCAGTCCGCATGTCCAAAAAAATGTGCTTCTTTTATTTCCAGCGACGATCTCGTGACCTTCGTCTGACCTCTGAAGCCGCTGTGAAACACACTTTTGCAAACGCTCATAGTTTCGCTCTTAGTTATTTTTTTCTCTTTCTGTCTTTAGATTTCACAAGATGAAACCCCAACATTTCTGTACATATATATTTTTAATGAAATTGGTTATCGGAAAGGATTCATATTTGTAATAAGATATTGCCAAACATTCACAAATCACAAGGTTTTATATTTACCGTTATAATTTTTGTTTAAACCCCTGAGACGTAATTGCCATATAAATATTCCGAATCCACATATATTCACCTTTCTAATGAACCTAAATATTTGATGATTCATCTCATGACAGGGTCAGGATCCAGCAAAATGTTAAACATTGTCCCCGAAAAATTCACCAAAAGACGTTCTCGAACAAAACGAGCCCTCGCGAACGATTCCTGCACCCTGATTGGTTGAGCGAGCAGCCTACAATGACGTAATTCACTCAGAACGGTCCGGAACGAATCTGTCTGCTACAGTCCGCTATTTATTCCATGTAATTGTGCATTTCACCTACAAACTATTCTCATTTAAATCAGGATAATACATTGAAAAAGTGAGGTGCTTCGAAAAGAAATACATTTTGATACCGTAGGCTAAATATATCTCTTGAATTTACCGACACCAATGTGACCGAATCAGTCCCACTCTACTAAATGTGTGTACTGTTCAGAACTGCGTGAATGGCGTGAACACATCAATCTCAGCTCAGTCGCAGTCACTCAGTAAGGACCATGGGACCACAGCTCACAGGCAGCAGTTACGTGAATTATTCCGTCAAAGATATTGTCATTATTATGAATTTATTTGCCCTTAGTGAAATCAAGTTGCTGCTCAGCAATTACTAGATCGAGTGGGTTAGACTCTAATTTATTTGGACTTTTTTTGGAGTCTAATTATACTAACAGTAACCTAGACTTACAGCACTCATCTTCCAAAATCACAAAATAATATATATATTTTTTAATGACTGCACTGCTGGAGTTATTGTTGGAATTTAAAGGTATGGTCATTAACCTTGATCACTTCATTACTTCTCCCTTTCATATTCCATGCTTTCTCATCCATCTCGCTCTTATTCTTCCAACTATAACACCTACCACTCATTTTTACTCGTAGGCCTCTGTACCGCTCATTCTTGAAACAATATTTACAGAATTACAAGGAGCATGAGAACAAAATTAACTTATGAAAGGCTTTTTAATATTAAAACATTTGTACAGGTTTCATCTTTAAAAATACAATATCATGTGAAAAAAATATCACACACATAAAATAGGCTTGTTCTTAAGTCACACACAAATATTTGGCAAGGTCTTTTTTATCAACAAAATTGAAAGTCTAGTACCAAAAAAAACTGACAACAATAATGTTGAAATAGACATCTACCACCATAAAGAAAAAATGTGAAAATACAATACAAATGTGTCAAGGAGATGAAGCAACTGCCTTGTTCCCAAAACAAAATAATATTTCACAATTCCTTTTGATTTCCATATTCATAAACCATAATCAAGTGATATGTGTACATGATTATAATAATGGTTTATTACCCGGATAACTTTCTTTGGCAAGAGTATAAACAAAGTAATTACAGTACTATGAATAACTAATGAACTAATACAAATTGCATTTCCTGATCCATCTATGCTAAATGGCAATTTGAGTAACGTAGTAGTGACATGACCTTTTTTTATAACAATGTTGAAAATAATTTACTTCCTTGAAATACATACATATATGCAGAGTTGTACAATATGACAAAATAAAGAAAAACTCCCTGTGACCAATACATATCACCATGACAGCAAATGCAAACAAAACATTTGTTAAAAGTAAAGCATACCATGATTCAAACATAAACATGATTGCATACAGACTACCCGTATTCAAATATCTTGAAGAGTTCATTTAAACAAAAATATAGAATCCTTCTTTGGCAAGAGAAGAAAAGATTGTACAAATGCTAGTAGAATAAAAATTTAAAAAAGTACATGTAAGTGTGTCTCCATACATGTAGCATTCAAAACGTCAGCTGGCAAGTTTCATCTTATTTTAAAAGCAGAATACAAGATACATGTACATGTAACATTTTGTTTACCGGTACACTTCCTTCAACTCTAGAAAAAAATATAATAATGACCATGCATGTGTTGAAAACAAATCTAGAATTAATAACCACTATAAATATGGGTGTAACTGAAAACACCGTGCATGTATATGAAGACAACATATCTAGGAAATACATACATATATGCAGAGTTGTACAATATGACAAAATAAAGAAAGACTCCCTGTGACCAATACTTATCACCATGACAGCAAATGCAAACAAAACATTTGTTAAAAGTAAAGCATACCATGATCCAAACATAAACATAATTGCATACAGATCACCGGTATTTAAATATCTCAGAGAGTCTATTCAAACAAAAAGATAGAACCTTCTTTGGCAAGAAAAGAAAGATTGTACAAACGCTAGTAGAAAAAAAAAGTGTCTCCATAGCATTCAAAACGTCAGCTGGCAAGTTTCATCTTATCTTAAAAAGCAGAATACAAGATACATGTACATACTAGATAGCAGTGTAACATTTTGTTTACACTTCCTTCAACTCTAGAATATAATATAATAATGAACATGCATGTGCTCCAGAAAACAATCTAGAATTAATAACCACTATAAATATGGGTGTAACTGAAAACACCTGGCATGGATATGAAGACAACATTTCTACTAGTAAATCTCTTTGATAAAAAGCTGACAGTAATGTAACAAAAGTTCTAATACATATTAAGTTGTAATAACCAGTAATTACGTCGATGAGGCAGCATGTACATGTACATAACTAAATAAAACTCTGAATACAAACATATATAAAATAGAATACAAATGCTGAGCAATAACTCTTAAACATTCCGACAAGTAATATCAGTCAGTATTTAAGCCAATTCTGTTTCATCTTCAGAAAAATCTGTTATCTCAGCTTCCCTTACATTACCTTCAGAGGTCTCAAAGACATGTACAGTTGTACATCATCATCAACGTGCATATCTCTGTCATTAATTTCCAAATCAGTTTCATCACTAGATGTATAATCAGAATCATCACTGTTATCGGATTATATTAAAGACACAGAGGTAGGATTCTGTAAATGTGTTGTTTTTACATTCTCACAGCTTCTTGATTCTCTGTACTTCTCACGTACACTAAAAATCAAATCTCTATAATGTCCTCCAGTTCTTTCCCAGACACTATTGCCAAGATTGTTAGTTCCAATATGGATTACAACTGCATCCACTGTGGAGTCAAAGTCTGTTTGTGCTCTAATTATCTGTCGAAGATTCCTAACAGTGGCACCCGGATAGCAGAATATTTTGCCACCAAACTGATCCTGATCAAAACTTACACCACGAACAATTGAGTCACCATATACATGAATCTGCCATCTCCTACATGGAACGAAAAAAAGGGAAACAAAAGAAACTAAGAATGAGTGACTGTTGATAAAACAAAGCAGAAATTTAACTACGTTTAAATCTACACCAGAAAGACTGGTAAAATTCAGGGGGGGGGGGGGGGCAAAAGTGCCTTCAATCTCGGTTCAACACAGCTCAATTTAATGGATCACTGTAATATCACCATGATAAATGGAATTCTAGGGCTGTTTCAACTTTCAAGATTGGTAGCTAATGACCTTGCTCTGACAATTGAAACTTTTGAATCTGAGAGTGAGATATGAAACTTGAAAGAATTTGAGAGTAGGATAAACTAGTCTAAATAGTCACCGCAGGCGCAGCGCCCAGACATGTCAGATGCACAGGCTGCTGCATGCTGTGACCCAAGTTAATTACAAACTGATTTTGATAATAAAAAACTGGGTCTTGCTTGATTTTCATCATAGATTCTCACCCATGTCATGATAAGTTACTGTTACTAGACGTTTAAAACTGCAAGTAGCCAAGTGCAAATTTGGCTCCATCACCATCAGACATCACATCATCACTGATCACTCAACTCTCAGTCTCAAGTCAAGTCAAGACACAATCTACATCAATCTCCTTACCTTGATCTAGCAAAAATATATAGAAGTTGGAAGACCTTTTTATTAACCATATATTTTTTACGGTTATATATGTAAATTTGATAAATTCATAACATATTTGCTTCATGAATTCGACTCTACGATCTTTTCTTTCAATGTTTGCGACTGGTTACCTAACGAGTGGTTTAAACACAAAAATGTAAGTACGCGGGACTACACTATAAAAACTTGACCGTTCATCGAAAATGGCCTCTTAAGTTCGGATTCCGGTAACACGTGACTTTGTGCACATCGTTCATGGTTTCAAGACGATCAACTAATTAAATATTCATAACTTTAGGGGGGCAAATACTCATATTGTTAATTTGTGAGCCGGGACAAATTATACATCGATGGAATCGTCAACATCTGCAGATGGCAATTAAAAACAAATTAAAATCGTACATTTTATGACAGGGTCAGGATCCAGCAACATTTAGAGGCTTGCAAAAACAGTTCCTAAAGAGAGGCGTGTGGTTATGACGTGTTTTCTATACGAAATTTTACTCAAATTTTACAGAAAAAGAACGATAATAGACACAAGAAAACGGACTATGTACTCACCTAAACATTGCGACCGCAGAAAGCTTGGTTTTCTCTTAAACTGCACTCGCAGTACACGGTACAAAAATCTCGTGACTCGCGAGACGTTAGATGACAGGAGCGAGCGCTCGCGGGATTGGAAATAAAACAGGCCGGTTTTGCTCATTAGCATACGACCTGCGGTCTGACTGGTCGTCGTTTCAATCACTGGCTTAGCTCGATGTGTGCTATTTGAGAGATTCCGCAGTACCCTGTGCAGCCTTGGATCCTCAGGAGTGGGCTCCCTCCCGTCACAGACGGATTGGGAGTCGTAAGAGACTGTCTGACCCTCCCGTCCAGGGTTCTGTCTGTCAGTCTCGAGTGTTTACTCGAGTAAATGTGCCGCCTTGAAAACTCAGAAGTACACCCTTGCTAGCTCTCTTGCTCCTGTCTGCGGGTAGTCATTGAGTATAGCCATGTCCCGGCCATATCTCGGGCATGTCTCTTTCTAAGTCGATGTCTGCCTTGGGCACACATTAGACTACGGCTGGGAAGAGGGGTATGGCTTCTTTTAGACGCCAACCCTTCTCTGTTGCCATCGATCAAGCTGAGCCTCTCGACTACTTGAAGCTCTTTGATGGGAGAAGCTGGCGGGGTAGTAATCCCCAGCCCTCTGGCAGTACAGGTTTTCCTTTTACACAGTCGGCTTTGTCTGGCCTTTGGACACAGGCGTCGAGGGCCTTGGGTCCGGTTTGACCCTGTCCGGGTTCGGTCCCGTCCCGACATGGTGGCTTGATCTTGTACCGGTTTTGGTCTTTCCAGGCGGCTCTGGCCAAAGCTGCCGCTCCTATCTCAGCTTGACGGTGAAAACAGTTTTCCTTATGGCAATGGCTTCCGGACAGTGGAGGAGTACGCTCCATGCGCTGTCTACCTCCCCGGCCACATCAGGTGGGAGAGGCGGGGAGTTTGGTTGGTCCCACGACCTTCCTGCATTGCCAACAATAAGTCAGCGTCCTCCGGACCAGTGGAGGTTTTCCTCAGTCCTCTTTCGGAATTCTCCTCGGTTGCGGAGGACAAGGTCTGGTGCCCCATCAGGGCACTCAAGTGGCTCTTGGATAGAACTAAGGTTCATCGAAAGGATGACCAGTTGTTCCTCATTTCGCGGGATCCCTTTTCTCCTGCGTCTCGAGAATCCATCTCCAAATGGATAGTGGACGCTATACAGGCGGCAGGTCCTGAGGACCTGCTCGCAGAGGGCAGGGTCAGGGCCCATGATTCCAGATGTAGCGGTACTTCCTAGTTGTTCCAGGGAGTGGGTTTGGATGACATTCTGAAGGCCGCATTTTGGCGGTCTCCCAATTCCTTTACGTCTTTTTATTTTCGGGACATCACCTCTGGGGAGGTGTCGTTTGCAACTGCGTCCCTGCGGGCGGCTTTGGCTGCCATTGTTCCCCAGTAATCTCCTTCTTGTTCGGAACATGCCTCCCGGTCCATTTGTGTGCTGGTTTATTGTGGTAAATCAGAACTGAATTTATTATTTACTATATAAATCCATGTATCTACCTATGTCTCTCCCTCCGTCCCCTCTCCTTGCGGGCAACTTGTCCTAAGCTTTGTGTTTGGAGGCTCGTGAAAGAGGATGAATGGCGGGCGTGCGATGCGCACGTGAATCCTTGGAAGGCGATGTATGGGGGTGGGGCATGCGCGAGTGTGACGTTTTTAAAGAGTTCTCGATGGTAGCGTAGTTTAGATAAACTAGCAAATAATAGGTAGATACATAGATTGATATAATTAAATCAGTTCTGATTTTTCTGATTTCTTTGTATTTACAGTGCGCTCCAGAAAAAAAATTCTCGGATATATAAGCTATACATTTCAGCCAATTTTATCTTTGAGCAAAGTTCAGTATTAAATTGCAAGAGTCAAGTCAAGAGGCAAATATTTGAATAAGTGGGGGGTTAATGTAAAAAGTGAACCATTCTGTGTACACTGTACATGCATTTCATTAATATGAGTAATTCACATATTAAACAGCAGAATCTCCTCTTTTTCAATTACAGGATGTCTTGCTGGGGTTACAATTCATGTACCTTTCCTGCGGACTGAGTTTTTGTCGAATGAGAAGGACATCTTGCACCATGGGTGGATTCTGCCTCCTCTATCTGCTCATGATTCTCCTGATGAGATCTGGTGATGTTGAAACCAACCCTGGACCAGACAGGTCAGTCTATATTATATATATATTTGAAGCTTATTTCCTGTTCTTTATTGCGGCAGTAATAACCAATAGGGGCTTGTATAACGATCACTCATGTAATCAAGTTATCATGTTTTGAGTACTTTTGTAGATATAAGCTCTCCAATGTATGAAGTGTAGGTTTTTTACAGGCCAATAATTCATCAATACTCAAGCTTTTGCGAAGATGCGATATGATTCATGTTGTACTACACCCTACATTTTATCACTTGTAAAAAAAAATACAAGTACTTGTTATTGAGACTATAGGCATGACATATATATCATATTATTTTTAGTTTACATTTACATTTGGTTATCTTCAGTACCTTTGATAGGTGGGGATCCTGCCACTGACTTTCAGATAGAGTCGGCCTTTATGAAGGCGCCCAAAATCATGGCTGGAGAAGCATGCATGATTCTTTTGTGTTTTATAGTCTCTTTTAGCTCAGTGACAATTTACATGTATTTTTTAGATATCTGCGTCAAGTACCATCACTGTTTGTGTTTTGGAATGGTATTTCAACGAATTGTTGGGTCACGTTACCCAACACTTTGTAGATTAGATAGCGCCTTCTACAAAAATTCTCAAAACCTGATAATATCATTACGTGAGTGATCGTTACAAGCCAGCAGTATGATTAGTAAAATACTTTTCTTCTTATTAAAGTGTAACATCACATACATGCATGCTAATTTTTCTTCCATATTTCAGTGCACTATAGCTGCTTAATGAGTTATTTAGCCTTGTGTGTGTATGCCTCAATATACTTGTAAAGGACAAGTCTACTCCACTGAAAAGTTGAGCTGATTAGATACCGTAGACAAAATTCTAAAAAAAAAAAAATATAACTTGGTTTTGGAAAATGGGGCTCATGCAGACTTAATGAGCAAGAAAAAGGTTAATGAACGAGCCAGTTCTCCCCCACAATGCATTGCGCGACATTTTTTGTGACGTAGGGTCCTCACAACACAGACAGAGACGACTCACATACCACTCTGTTTTTACCAAATTTGTACGTTCGTACATGTATGTTGAACCTTGTCAGTCCCAATATTGTTGAGCCATTGGGAACATCTCCCCCTGCATCTTTCAAAGGGTTTGGGATGCCAAAGAAACTTTTCTTACTCTTTGGAAGCACATCAGAGATGTTATTATGCGCTATAAAAGAACTGAAAATTATTATTATTGTTATTATTACCATTCCCTGGCCGATTTGAACAACCTTAAGTCTGGCACGGTATTAAGCTATTTTCGTAAATTTGTAATGTAACCAAATTTAATGCATACGTCTTTGTGAAGTGCCTCGATACAAACTATTTCATTCACCTGATACAAATAACAGTAATTCAACAGTCAAAATGCAAACTGATTAAGTGTTGCTAGGTAGGGCTAGCCATAATGTTTGTCCAACCTGGCAACAAATAATGTTGCAGTTCGGATTCTATTGTCTATTGAAATACTATTATTCTTTAATATCAGGTGAATGAAATAGTTTGTATCGAGGCACTTCTCAAAGATGTACCGGTATGCATTAAATTTGGTTACATTACAAAAATAGCCTATTGCCAGAATTTATACTGCTGGCACTTTCGTTGTGAGGAGCATACGTCACATCCGTGCTGCAAATTTAAATGTTGTGCACGAAATAACTGAAACACAATACGCTCTTAAAAAATCACCTGATTGAAGTACGCCTGTGATATTTGCAAGTTTTAACCGTTGATTTATTTACAACATGCTGTAATTTTTGAAAATTGGAGTAGACTTGGGCTTTAAATATATCTTATCAGTACATGTAGTTTAATAAAATAAGGTAGGTATATGCATGAAGCTGCAGGTAATGACAGTGCTCAACTGTAGGAACTACCGTAGTGTACATATTTGTAGGCTGGAGTAGTTTATTCTTCCATGTAGCTAGTTGCATGGACAGTCTGTTTTGCCCGAAGCCAAAGGCTCATCAAGAACTGAACTAAACTTACAAAGTATGAGGATAGTTGATTAAAAGAATGCACAGCAGGGGTTACAACACAATAAAAGATACTTAAGAGATATTTAAGAGATGCTTAACAATTTTTTTTTTAAATTACAGGATTGTCAGTGAGAAGGAATTCTTGAAGCTGTCAAAGCAAATTGAACCTAGCTACTACAAAGAGGTGGGCATTAACCTGGACATCTCCATCGCAGAGCTAGGTCAAATCGAGAAAGATAGCCATAATACCTGTGATGCATTTATGACAGTGTTCACGAGATGGAGAGACAAACAGCCTCCAGGCACAGACATCAGGGCTCTTCTTGCAGAGGCATTAGAAAGTAGTGACTTAGGGTCCCTCTCTGGTAAACTACTCGCTGGCAGTCTAGTCCCAAAGCGGACAGGTGAGAAAAAGAAGGAAATCATGTCGGCTGCCCGCAAGAAGGCCTTTACTGCCATAGATAATATATTGCTCTTGCAGGCAGCCAACAAACACTGATTTGACAGTTTCTCATTTGGAACAAATAGTATAGAGATATCGACTGCTACGAGAGGACTAGCCCACCCAGCCGCACCTCAGGGGGATAGCAGCGGATGAAAATTTCCCGAGAGCCAGTATAGAAACAGCCAGTCCTCAAGTATTAAAGCAGTCGATATCCCTTTATATGCCGAATTCAAACAAAAATCTACCAAGAATTCTTACCTTATCCTTTTATCGAGTAAAAACATCACAGAAAATTTGAGAAGCTGTCTGTTTATCACTGACAAAAAATTACTGAAATTTTTGATCAGTTGGGAATCGCAGATAAAAAACATTGTATGGTGTCCGTGCTCGCCTAAAGAACATTTTAACATGTAAACCAATGGTATCACAGCAAGATTTTATTATTTTCCTGGTAACTGAATTTTGAGGGATTTTACTCTTGGACTATCAATCGGTTTTGGCATTTTTAGTTTCTTTACGATAATGGCTAAAATCACGACTGCAATTTCGACCAATCAGATTGCTGGATCTCTTAAGTGAGGTATATAATGTTACTTATAGCAGGACATCCCACTAGACGAACAGCCCATGAGACTGAAACTGCCGGTCTGGTGAACCGTCAAAATAGCTGTCAGAACACCCATGAGACTGACATGTCAGTCTTGTGGGCTGTCAGTCCATGGGTCATTGGTCTCATGGGCCTTCTGACAACTTTTCAGATGGTTCGCTAGACATATATTGTCGGTCTTGTGGGCTGTTGGTTGCATGGGCTGTGGCCAATAATACATGGTTGCAGACCCACTCACTTTGTGCTGTGAAAGAGCAATGATAAGATTAGTTTTACATGAAGCTGTACAAGGATTGTCATTCAAATTTCTTTGCATTTCATGCTCATCTTTTGACACCAAGTTTATGAAAATTGTTCCATTACACAGTTTTTTTATCTTTTGTGACCTAGCTTATGTCTGCCCCAAAATGGAGAATTTCAGATTTTTGACTACAAAACAAAAGGAAAACTACATTTCTTTCTATATCGCGTGGAATTGTTCTTTGAGCTGTAATTCATAAGGTTCATCATTATGGTCAATACTGTTAGCGATGGAAATTAATGATATTTACATGTTGTTTAAACAAACATAAATAGACATGAATAGGTTCATACTAAAAGACAAATTTTATTGAGATATTTTTAAGTTAGAAAAGAAAACAAACATAGACATGTGTCAGGCATCAACAATCAACAATAGTATACATGTATGATGTGTGAAAAGTAAATTGCAAAGACAATAAATTTTTATCATCTGTTCTCATTGAATCTTAGTCCAGAGAACACCCTGAAACAGCAGGACTAAAAAAATGTATATGGTACATGTAGTTAACAAACAATGAATTCATCAGAAATTAGTTCTTATATTCATGTGTATGTCACAAATGCCCTCAAACAAAAAATGTTTTTATTCAGGACAAAATTGTCACACTTATGTTATTAAATTCATAGGTCCACCTATTACAATGCCAGGATCACAGACCCAACCACTTTCTCCTGACCTGATCAAGAGATGTGCAGATGATTTCAAATTCAAGTACCGGACAACTCTCTGTAAGATAAGAGCTGATCCTCTCATCCCAACTTCTGTTGTGCAATTGAACGACATGTACACAAACCTTGTCCTGGAAGAGGAGTATCGACATTGCAAGCGACCACTTGAGTACAAGGATCTCTTTGAGCTAAAAGTCAATGGAGAGTTCCCCAAGCGGATCATGGTTCAAGGAGAGGCTGGGGCTGGAAAGACAACATTCTGTGCTAAGATTGCCTGGGACTGGATAAATGACAGTCCTGTTCTCCCAAAGTTTGTGTGGGTACTTGTTGTGCCTTTTCGTGAAGCCAAGCAATACACGATTGGTGAGATTGCCAAGTCGTATCTCTCCAAGGACAACCCAGCAACAGCCATCCAGATCACTGAGTACATCCGTTCAAATCCAAAAGATGTATTTATGGCGTTTGATGGATTAGATGAGTTTGATGGCAAGGTTGTACAGCAAACGAAAGCTGGTTCAAAGTCAGAATGTCACCAGCCAAAGTCTGCTGATCAAACCAAGGCGACATCCAAATCACAGAAGAACAAGAATAAGCGGCAGAAGTTAACGCACCCAAAGTCATCAAGCCCAACTAGTCCCACTTCGCAGCCAAGAGTCAACAGTGCAGAGGCAAGTGAAAGTTCTTCAAAGAAAGGTGAAATTGCACTTAAAGACATTCTTCGTTCAGATGAACTTGCCACTTGCCCGCTGTTGGTGACAAGTCGCCCATGGAAGGTCATGGAGATTAGATGGGATGAAAGTCTGAGCAAACAGTACACTTTCATGCACGTGCAAGGTTTTAACAAGGAGAATGTGGAGGTTTACATTCACAAGTACTTTCAAGATGATAGGGCCACAGCAGAGCAGCTTATCCAATTAACCAAAGACAATGACATCATATCTGAGAATATGGCCCCGTATCCTATCTACATAGCTATGCTCTGTTTTATGTGGAGAGAACTTGGTGATGAAAAACAAGAAAAGTTTAAGTCATTACAAACTTTTTCTCAAATATTTGATGAAATGTTTGAATTCTTGAAGGTGCATTATGCTCAGAAAAAGATCACAGATTTAGACAGCCCGTCTTTCCAAGCCTATCGCTCTCGAATTGAGAAGCTCATGGAACCAGTTGCCAAAGTTGCTTTCCTTGGGCTTCAAGAAAACACCCTTATTTTCAAAGGAGGTGATTTTGAAGAGTGCTCAGACTCCATTGAAACAGCTTGCAGAGTAGGGGTGTTGTCTCAGGAGAAAAAAATGTCATCTATAAATGATAAGAGCAGTCTATTTCTGCAGTCTACTATCTTCTTTCCACACAAACTTTTTCAGGAGTACATGGCTGGGGTCCATCTTGCTTCCCTGTATGAATTAGATCATAATGAATTCAACAGGCTGATGGAGCAAGTAGTGCTGCGTAGGCATGAAGAGTTTAGATACCTCCTTTACTTCACTGTTTCACGGAACAAAACCATTGCAAACCATGTCATGAAATGCATGGTACAGAGTAACACCCTAATCAACATGGATATGGATTTCTTAGTTGATGTATCCTTCGAGAGTCTGGACCTAGGTACTGCAGCCTTGGTGAGGGATGAAGAGTCATCTCTAACGTTAAACCTTGATATGACAGCACACACCATAGCAGGTTACATGTATGTATTCACTGGACTTGTATATGCAGATATGGTAAGTTTGATATCTTACATTCATTAATAAGTATTATTATTTAAAGGGGCCGTCCACCCTGAAAAGGAGCAGAAAATTATACAGGTCAGTGACAGTTTGATTAAATGAAAATTTTAAAATTTTATTAAAATGATATAAAATTCATAACTTTCCTATATAAAATCTGATATTGCTGAAACTTTCATCAATTAGTTTCTCTAATTTTTCTGATTTTATTAAAAACTAACTTAAGATCAGGGTGGACTTCCCCTTTTATTGCAAATCCATCAGGCATCTGTAGATATACGGTATGCATTTTTTAAGAATGGGTCTTGATATGCCTATTTTCCACCATCAAACATCCGTGACCTAATATATCTAATAATCTGTGATATAATCAAATCGTTCAGTTGTTTGTCTCGCCTGCATAGCAAAAGCGAGAGATAGGCACCGCTTTCCAGTGATGGCGGTGGCGACGTCAGTATAATTTTGAAAGTATAAGTTATTATTCAATGAAATTTGACCTAAAGGATTATCAAGTATTCCCAATCATTCAAGTAGAATTTCAGGACACAAAGTAAAGGTCAAAGGTCATTTCAGTCAACAAACTTAGACTATGTTGTGGTATCATCATCAAAACTTATAAAGCAAAGGTGAAGATTTTGAATTTTTATCATAATTTTGAAAATATACATTATTATATCCCTTATCGTAAGATTGTTGCATTAGGAGTGTACACAACAAGAAAATGAATAGTTTTACTATAAAAGAGGTTTCCTGCCGCCTACATCGAAATAGTACCTTTTTATTGATGACGTCACACATAGTACCTTTTTTTCCCTAGGGAAAAAAAGGTACTATGCGTGACGTCACAATAAAAAAACGCATATTCTTGAACAATGCGTTTTCCCAGCGAGCGCGTACATGATTTCAAATGCCTCTGTGCGGTCAACCCCCGCGGTGTCACGGCGCTCAAGCCATTAATATGCAATTAACGCTGTGCGATAACTGCATTACACTAGCGCCAGCTAAACATTTTTACATCCTTCAATGTTTCATTTGAGCCGTGCAATTTTCTTTATTTCTTTTCGATCTGAATGTAGATGTGAATGTGAGTATAAGGTTGATGTTATTACAGAAGTGTACAAGGAATAATACAGATGGAAGGGATATAAAACAAATATAAAATGACTCATTCTCGGAACAAGCTAAAACTATTCGCACTCAGGAACATCATTAGTACTTTTATCCCTCGGGGTGATGGCCCTTGGAAGAATAGTACTAGTTGATGTTCCTTCGATGCAAATAGTTTCAGCTAGATCCTCGAGTGTCATTGTATATTTGTATACTATTCCACGAAACTTGAACATAAGGGTTATCAAGTATCACTAACCATGTGAGTAGTCTTTTAGGTGACAAAATCTGTGTCAAATGTCATTTCAGTTCTGCAAACTTATACTTTGTTGTGGCATCAACAACAAGATTTTGTAATTTTAGCATAATTTCAAAAGTGTTTGTTCAAATTCCATTAAATTTGTACTCAAGGGTTATCAAGTGTACAGTATAAGCTGAATGCACCATGGCTTTAATAATCCTTTTGTTAGATACATGTACATGCTCCATTAAAAAAAATTATGTGGTGACTATGATCCTGCGCTAACCCAATTCTTAACTTAAACCCTGCACAAAAAAGTATGTCACTAAACCTTAGCTCAAACTTATTTGCAGCCTTAATCTAAATCCTATATACGGTAGTGAACTAAATAAAGCCCAGAGCATTTGTCACCTACATCTGTAAGCATAGCCATATACATGTATACATGAGCACCAAGTTATATTTGCAGTTATTTAATAAAAACATTAATCTGGTAATGTACTGCATGTAATGAATGACTGTTTGTTTACATGTAGGTCCGAACTGTCAAGCTTGAAGCTTTAAGGTGTCTGAAATCAGCCTCTTTACATCACCTCGTAGATGCTTTGTGTTCCATGCCAAACCTGACTGACCTGACACTAAGTGGAAAGGATTTCCAGGAGGAGTTCTTTTCTTACCTGAATGCAAAGGCGTCGACTTTACAGGTATGTATCTGTGTTTTTACTCTATATCCTTGCCATGATGAATTCATGTAGCAGTGGAGATGAGTTTAAGGAGTGATGATATTTTAGCAACAGTTACAATAATTTCAATGTGTGTAATGTTGTGTATTGTATGAAAAATATGACAGTCTCAGCAGAAAAAGGAAAGTATTATAAAGACGGTCTATCATGTGCATGCAGTATATGATACAGTATTCATATAGCTTGAGTTAAAAATGAAATAAAACTTTAAAAGGTTTGCCTCATGAAAAATAGTTTGGTTTTTGAAGGAGAATAACTGGAACACTGGATGTGTTTGAGTAAGCATTTTCATGAGGAAAGAGAGTGTTTTGTTGCTACTTATGCAGTAATAAAATTTCAGTATAAACAGATCACAGAAATACTCTAAAGACTAGTAGATACAAATATTTTTGTTTCTAATTTGTATATTTTTACGTTCATAGCGATTCATAATGTTGGAATGATGTCATCATGGGTCTGAAATCAGTATCAAAGTATACTTCAGTTTCAATACTCACTTTAAAACAAGGATAGAGATCTAGATCACAGTGTACTTATTTCAAGCACAACTACATGTACTCACTGTACATATACATTCTTGTATATTGCATACTTTTAGTCATGAAGGTATTTTATAGCAATTAGGTAATATCAAAAATGTGTTTAAATAATGGACAAAGCTATAGTTCCTTCTTTGTTTATTTAATTCTCAAACATAAATACACTTCTATTTATTAAAATCAATCATGTGAATCAATCATTCTAAATTAATGGGCATCAAGCCATGAACCATAGATCATGTAGAGGAGTTTGTGGTCCAGTGGATAACTCTACGGACAGTGAGCCATGAGGTATGGGGTTCAAATCCCTTCCATACATAGCACTAATGTTCTTTGAAAGACATTACCGGTAATCTACATTTGCCACACTCGACCTAGGTGTAGTAAGTGCAACCTGGTAGGATATATGTTTTGAATTCATCACTATGTAGTATGTAGAGATTTGCACTATGGCTTTAATTGTCAGTCCTCCTCTTGTTAGATACATGCTTCATCAACAATTTTTTCTGTTGTTGCTATCCTGCACAAACCAAATTCTTAACTTAAACCCTGCACCAAAAAGTATACCTATCACTACACCTTAGCTCAAACCTATTTGCAGCTTTTATCTAAATCCTATATACATGTAGTTGACTAAATAAAGCCCAGAGCATCTCACCTAAGCATAGCCATACACATACATGTATACCTGAGCACCAAGTTATGTTTGCACAAATTCCATAAAAACATGTACTCTGGTAATGTACTTGTATTAATGACTGTTTGTATACATGTAGGTCCGAACTCTCAAGCTTGAAGCTTTAAGGTGTCTAACATCAGCCGCTTCACATCACCTCGTAGATGCTTTGTGTTCTTTGCCAAACCTGACTCACCTGACACTACGTGGAGAGGATTTCCTGGAGGAGTTCTACTCTACGCTGAATGCAAAGGCGTCAACATTGCAGGTATGTTTGTGTGTTTGTACTCTATATCCTTGCCATGATGAATTCATGAACATGCATTCGCAGTGGGGAGCAGTTTAAGGAGTGATGATATTTTAGCAACAGTTACAAAAATTTCAATGTGTGTAATGTTTTGTATTGTATAGAAAATATGACAGTTTTAGCAGAAAAAGGAAAGTATTATAAAGACGGTCTATCATGTGCATGCAGTGTTTGATACAGTATTCATATTGCTTGAGTTAAAAATGAAATAAAACTTTAAAAGGTTTGCCTCATGACAAATAGTTTGCTCTTTGAAGGAGAATAACTGGAACACTGTTTGTGTTTTAGTGAGCATTTTGAGGGGAAAGAGAGTGTTGTTTTGATACTTATGCAGTAATATAATTTCAGTTTAAACGGATCACTGAAGTACTCTAAAGACTAGTGGATACAACTATTTTTGTTTCTAATTTGTATATTTTTACGTTCATAGTGATTCATAATGTTGGAATGATGTCATCATGGGTCTGAAATCAGTATCAAAGTATACTGCAGTTTCAATACTCACTTTAAAAAGAAGAATAGAGATCTAGATCACAGTGTACTTATTTCGAGCACAGCTACATGTACTCACTCTACATATAAATTCTTGCACAATGCATATTTTTATTCATGAAGGTATTATATAGCATTTAGGCAATATCAAAAATGTGTTTAAATTATGGACAAAGCTATAGTTCCTTCTTTGTTTATTTAATTCTCAAACATAAATACAGCTCTATTTATTAAAATCAATCATATGAATAATGTACATTCTAAAATAATGGGCATCAAAGCCATCAACCATGGATCATTTAGAGGTGTCTGTGGTCCAGTGGATAAATCTACAGACAGTGAGCCATGAGGTATGGGGTTCAAATCCCTTCCATACATAGCACTAATGTTCTTTGGAAGACATTAATCTACATTTGCCACACTCGACCTAGGTGTAGTAAGTGCAACCTTGTAGGATATATTTTTTGAATTCATCACTATGTAGTATGTAGAGATTTGCACTATGGCTTTAATTGTCAGACCTCCTCTTGTTAGATACATGCTTCATCAACAATTTTTTCTGTTGTTGCTATCCTGCACTAACCAAATTCTTAACTTAAACCCTGCACCAAAAAGTATGCCTATCACTAAACCTTAGCGCAAACCTATTTGCAGCCTTTATCTAAATCCTATAAAGTTGAATAAATAAAGCCCAGAGCATTTGTCACCTAAGCATAGCCATACACATACATGAATTCCTGAGCACCAAGTTATATTTGCAGTCATTCAATAAAAACACGTAGGTCTACTCTAATAATGTACTTCTATGAATCACTGTTTCTATACATGTAGGTCCGAACTGTCAAGCTTGAATCTTTAAGGTGTCCAACATCAGCCTCTTCACATCTCCTCGTAGATGCTTTGTGTTCCATGCCAAACCTGACTGAACTGACACTAGATAGAGGGGATTTCCAGGAGGAGTTCTTTTCTACACTGAGTGCAAAGGCGTCAACCTTAATACAGGTATTTATGTTCGTTGTACTCTATATCCTTGCCATGATGAAATCATGTAGCAGTGGAGATGAGTTTAAGGAGTGATGTTATTTTAGCAATAGTTACACAAATTTCAATGTGTGTTATGTTTTGTATTGTATGAAAAAGATGATAGTCTTAGCAGAAAAGGGAAAGTATTATAAAGAGGGTCTATCATGTACATGCAGTATATGATAAAGAATTCATAAAGCTTGAGTTAAAAATATGAAGTTCTGCAAAAAGACTTCAGTAGATACAAATATACAGTCTAGTAGATACAAATAATTTTGTTTTTTAATTTGTATATTTTTACGTTCATAGCGATTTATACAGTTTTAATTTTATCATACGTCTGAAATCATTATTAAAGTATACTTCAGGCTCAATACTCACTTTAAAACAAGGAACTAGATCACAGTGTACTTTTTTGTTAGCACAACTACATGTACTCACTCTACATAATTATACATTCTTGTATAATGCATACTAGTTTAGTCATAAATGTATGATATATCAGTTGGGCAATATCAAAAATGTGTCTAAATAATGGACAAAGCTATAGTTTCTTCTTTGTTTATTTAATTCTCCAAACACAAATACAGCTCTATTTATTTAAATCAATCATATAAACAATGTACATTCTGAAATAATGGGCATCAAGTCTTCAACCATCGTTCATGTAGATGTGTTTGTGGTCCACTGGATAAGTCTACGGACAGTAAGCCATGAGGTATGGGGTTCGAATCTCTTCCATACGTAGCACTAAATGTTGTTTGGAAGACATTAATCTACATTTGCCACACTCAACCTAGGTGAAGTAAGTGGGTAACTGGTAGGATATATTCCTTGAATTAATCACTATGTAGTATGTTGAAATCAAATGCACTATGGCTTTCATTGTCAGTCCTCCTGTTGCTAGACACATGCTTCATCAACAAAAAAATTATGCTTACTATCCTGCACTAACCAAATTCTTAACTTAACACTTATACATGTATATCTGAGCACCAAGTTATATTTTGCAGTTATTCAATAAAGACATGTACTCTGGTATTACTTGTATCAACGACTGTTTGTATACATGTACTGTAGGTCCAAACTCTCGAGCTTGCAGATTTACAGTGTTCAACAACAGCCTCTTCAAATCAACTCGTAGACGCTTTGTGTTCCATGCCAAACTTGACTGACCTGACACTAAGTGGAGAGGTTTTCCAGGAGGAGTTCTATTCTGCACTGAATGCAAAGGCGTCAAACTTACTGGTATGTATTAGGCCAAAAAAAAACAAAACATGTTTAGCGTCCTGTTTTTTCGAAACATAGGAAGGAGGAGGCCCTTTTTATTTTCTTTCAAAATGGCCGCTCGAAATGGCCGCTCGGTACATTTTCCCTGACAGTCGAGGCTATTTTTTTTCAAGATGGCCACCGACAATTTTTTTTTTATTTTTAAATCAGAAATAGAGCCATTTTCGCAGTGTTTTTCATGTTTTTTTTCTTTCAAAAAAAAAAAATTTCAAAAAAAAATTAAAAAAAAATTAAAAAATTAAAAAAATTTCAAAAAAAAAAAATAGGAGGCGGCCCCCAAAAAGGAAGCGGGCGGGGACGCTAAACATGTATATTTTTTTAAATGGCCTGTACTCTATATCCTTGCAACGATGAATTCATGTACGCATGTAGCATTAGGCCAACAAAAAAATTGTTTGGTTGTCCTCGATTGCTGTAGGGGCGGGCGGGCGGATTATTATTTTTTATTTATTTTTTTTACTTCATTTTTTATGTGTCTTTTTTTTTTTTTTTCTTTGTTTTTTGAAATATTTTTTTTTCCATAAAATAAAAAAAATAATTGGGATTGTGAAGCATTTAAACAAACAAAGTCTATAAAACACTTTAATATGGTAAACGACTAGTTTAAAGATAAACTCAAGTTCTGGTAAAAAAAAGAAAATTAATTCTCACAGAATCAAACGAAACTTACACTGAATTTTCAAGATTACAAATAAATGACATGTGACAAACCAATTTTGGAAGAAAATGTATACTGGCTGAGTAATGAGCATAGAAAGACAAGGAAATCAAGGTAGTACTAGCCCCGACACCATGTGTGTTGTCCCATATATAGCTTTCTGTGTACAGTGCTTGTTACTTTTCCAAGACTCGGTCAAATTTATTATGATTTGATGACTCCAGATTTGACATAAAAATGGCAAGTTTAATAAATACCTAATTGCGTACTGAAAAGACCAACCTGGCAACAGGACGCATTTTGATCCTTGCGAATGCATAAAATGGTATGTTTGGCATTTCAGATTGCTCCCCCCAAAAAAAATTATTAAAAAAAAAAAAAAAAAAATGAATTAAAAAAAAATAATAATAATACGAGCGGCCCGAAAATGACGAGCGGGCGGTCGAGGACAACCAAATGATGTTTTTTTTTTTTTTTTGGGGGGGGGGGGGGCCTTAGAGATGAGTTCAAAGGTAATGCAAAGTTTTGGGAAATTTCGAAAATTGGATTGACAGTCATTCTTTACAATTTTGATATATTTGGATGCTCCTGTGGATGTATTATAAGCACTAGAAAATTTAGCCTCTAAAACACTTCTGCTTTCAAGAAATTGAATAATCAAAAATTTACTGGTGCTCCCGGTAAATTTCAAATATTTCAAATAGCGCCTAAGGCCATTCGTGGTAGCTCCAACCATGAACATTTCTGCAGTTCTGATATATAATTTCCAAATGGTAATAGCAAATCGGTCGATCCTAGTCAAGAAACATTATTTTAAAGCTAAAGTAATATTAGTCTTGAGAGGGCGCTATTCAACAAAAAATAGTTTATTTTCTACATTTTTCATCACTTTAGACTTGATTTTAACCGTGGCAACGATCATTGAATATTGTAAAATCTCATATGCTTCCAATTTGTTCAATTGATCCAAAGTAATGACCCCCTACCAAGACTTTGTAATACCTTTAAGGAGTGATAATATTTTAGCAACAGTTACAAAAATGTCATTGTGTGTGATGTTTTATATGAAAAAATATAAAAGTCTTAGGCTCTTAGCAGAAAATGGAAATTAATATAAAGAGAGTCTATCATTTGCAACGTTTAATACAAAATTCATATAGCTTGAGTTAGTCCGGCAGCCATCTCGATATACCTTGTTTTAGGGTCTATATTTTTTTTTTTTTTGGATTATAGTTCCTTAGACCATCAATTTGAAGAATCCGATTGCCGACACTCTGTCAGCATTGAGCAATTTGAGATATGTGACATCATACAAAATGGCCGCCAAAATCCCCTTTTTAACCAAAATTAATGGTATAAAAAGTGTTAACAGCATTTTACTACATTCAATGGCAGTCAAATATCTTGATTTTTTCTAGAATCATCACTAAATAAAACTTGCGATGTTGTATGATCACAAATGATATGTAAATTTGCATAATTCGGAATGGCGCCCTCTATAGACACATTAACTTGCATAGGTCAAAATGATGGCCAAATAACAATTTCTAACATGAGATTATCATATGATGAGTCAGATGCACTGGATACAGTGTGTAAAAAACGTGCTGCACATTTATTTTTATTTTGTAATCTAATACTCAAAGAAAACACGATTGAATTTTATGCTCTCTGTCCCATAGATATGAGGTGGCATATGGTGAAAAATGCCCGTTTTCAGTGACAGCGTTAAGAAACTAGGTACTAGATTCTTTTATATGAACCTAAAAATTATGAACTAGCAATACGATACAGGACTATATCTGTATTTAATTTTGCTTCAAAATCTTGAAATTTGTTTAAAAGCCCTCTAAAGTGTTGGGAACCCTAAAATATTCCATGCGGAAGAGGGTGTCATTTAACACTTAATTCTGCAAAAATATTCAAAACAAATGTGTTCGAAGTGAGGTCGAGACTGTAAGGCGTGCTTCCACACACATGTTTGCAAATGAGCTCTCTTAACATTTTCTACAAACGCTTCAGTAGTTTGAGGTAGTGAGGCAAGGTTTGGAGTATTTGTAGCTCCTAGTCTTTGGACCCTTGACAGTCACACGTTGATACGAGCCTCTGACATTGAGCTGGTTGTTGACTGTCCATAACATGAAGCAAAGCATTGAGTAGGTTAAGTGATGACATATGACCATGCTGCATCAACATTGCCAATTGAGTCCTAAGGGAATCGAATCTTCTGCTTCATCACTTTCAGCATTGTACCCTATCCAATGCCAAAGTATGCCCCAAGAGTGTCGCATCCTGTCAACGCATGTCCTGCCAACATCGATGGAATGATATCTCCTAACTTGTCTACAGTGGCAGGAACATCAATAACAGTTTGATCCATGATGGACGTCTCCATGGTCATTGGCGTTTTATTAGTCCGTCATGTAGATAATAGGGACTTTTAGATTTGCGTGGACTGATACGCTTGACATCGTAGCATAGACCTATTGTCTTTGTGCGAATCTAAAAGTCCCTAATGATGCAAAAGTAGTATGTAGACGTCTGTGTCATCCCCTAGGACCCTAACATACCTCTTCTCATTAGCAGCAATTCAAATCGCTTGCTGTACTATGATGTTGCCTGCTTCATCATAACTATGTTGTGGACAGACCTTTCCTTGGCATGACATCACTGCCTGGAATCAATTTAACAGGAACCTCATCCACAGGAACCTCAACTTGACGGTAATGACCAGCGTGTGTTTTTGCCTATTTCTGAACACCCAATCATCCTGTAGGCTCGCGTATATATGATGTCGATCAACTGTAGTTTGTTGTCATGAAGAGACATGTTTAAACACATCAAGTCACTGACCAAAAAACCTACACCCAAACTTATATGCCTTGAAGGATGAAAATGTGAACATTTTAACAGAGGATGAAGATATAAAGGCAAGGTGGAAGAAGTAATATTGTGTAAAACCGTATACTGCAAAAGAAACTGAAGAAGTTGATACTCATGAAGGAGTAAGCGTGGAGGACGAGCCCATGCTTGAACCTGACATCTTACAAAATGGAACGAAGGAAGCAATAAATCATCTGAGACCTGGGAAAGCTCCTGGTATTGAAAATTCCCTGCGAAGCTTTTCAAAGGGAGTGGAGAGAAGGGCGTATAGGTCATGGATAATCTGTGTAACAAAATATAGAGACAGAGAATATGGCCACAAGACTGGAATAGAGCTGTTTTTCTCCCACTCCCAAAGAGGGTGTTAAAATGAATGTGCCAACACCCGCACTATTTTGTATTACTCCGCATGCCAGTAAGATTCCCCTTCACTTAATCGCTGAAAGAATTAGAAACAAACAGGGTTCAGAAAAGAAAGAGGGACAAGAAACCAAATTGGCAATCCCAAAAATTTGATGGAGAAAAGCAGAGAATTTCAACAACTTCTCTCCCTAGCTTTATTGATCATTCCAAAGCTTTTGACTGCATACAACAAAAACGCCTATGGAAGATTATGAGCTAGATGGGCTTTCCAGCCCATAATATTCAACTCATCCAGTCGCTCTACCAAGACCAAGAAACAACAGTAAGAACAGAGAATGGCTACACCGAAAGGTTCACTATTGGTCAAGTTGTCCGTCAAGGCTGCATCCTATCACCATAACTTTTCAACATCTATGCTGAATTCATCATGAGAAAGGCTTTTTATGGTCAATTTTCTGTTGGTGGACGAACGATCACCAACCTAAGATCGCTGAGAATACAACACTCCCCGGCGTACTGATGGGGGAGGGGGGGGGGTTCTTCATATTCGATACCAGTGATTTACAAATGTTGCTGAAATGACATGATTTTCCTGGGTTTTTCACACTTTTTAGTAAATTTGTTAAGCGTATGTTTGAAAATGTCAAATCCCTAAATTCACAGTCAAGCACAAAATATGCTTATTTAAAAGCCTACATGTCAGGGTCCGCGGAACGGCAGGGCTCAGGGGACTCGAGCCCCCCTCACTTTTTGTATAAAGTATGTTAAAGAGAACTAGAAAGAAAGAAAGAAAGTGACCCGAGGTGAAATGAGGTATCAAGATATGCTCATCTGACAGTTATTAAATGCCTAAAACCCCCGAGCTTCCGGGGGCTGTGCCCCTTGAACCCCACATAGGGCCCTAAGGCAGGCCCCTGCATGGATGCTTATCTGACAATTATTAGCTGCCTACGACCCCCGAGCTTCCGGGGGCCCTGTCCCTTGGACCCCACTCCAATTTGCGCTCCTCTCTTCCTGATAGTAAATACTTTAGCCCCCATCCCGCTTTAAAAAAACGTTCTGTGGGGCCTGCATGTAACCTGTATGAGTGGTGGTGATGCAGATTGTTTTTCTGCCCCTCTAAGTGTTTTTGCTCATTATGCCACTGACAACACTTTCAACAAAAACATCAGAAGAACTACTAGAACGCCTTAAACAAGAGTGAAGGATGCAAGTGAATAATTTGGACCCTAACTCAATGTGAAAAAGACCAAGATCATGATTGATGGAAATTAACTACATGCAACGGAGCATGGTGGTTGATGGAGACGAAGCTGAGCAAGTGGACAAGTTTATATAATGTTCTTGGGTCAATGATTGTCGAGGAGGGTGGAAGCTCGGTAGATATCAAGACACAACTGGCCATGGCTAAAACATCGGCCTCAACACTGTCAAATATCTGGAAGGACAGGAACCTCACCTTGGCCACTAAGATCTGTGTAATGAAGGCATTGTTTTTCCAAGTAGGAACTCTATGGCTGCGAGACATGGGCATTAGGAAAGGCAGACAGGGGAGCAATATCTGCCTTTGAAATGTGGTGTTGGAGGAAGCTACTTGATATCATGAAGAGATTACATCACCAATGGACACAATTAATGTCCATCATCGGAGATCAACCGCCACTTGCTACCAGGATTGACAAGTACAAGCTACAATAGTTTGGTCACGTTAGCAGAAGATCAGGAGACAACCTTCACAAATTATCATTCAAGGTACCTTTGAAGGAACACGTAACAAAGCTCAGATGGAGTGACGACCTTAGGGAAATCACTAGCCACCCTCTAAATACACTCTACTGGATTGCAGGAGACAGATGCCGATTGAAAGGTCTCATCAAACGGGTCACAAGGGTGAGCCATGATCTATATGACAACGTCGATGACGACGAACAGTGAGACATAGTTTTTTGGAGGGCAGCAGTGACGCGGGACTCAGTTGGAAGACTCTCGACCCGTTATGACCTCTAGATACTCTTGGATCTGTCAAACACCATGCAAATATCATCAGATTTTCATCCACAGTAGAGCACAACCATCAATGACTGTACAAGGTTGTTCCAGTGTCTCATGCCTCGCTGACATCTCAACTTTTGTCAAATTCTATTAGTCCGCCTTTGACATGGGAGTGCTCATTTCCAGAATCATCAAAGAGTGCTGTTGGGACTGGTGAAAGCTCTTATGACAAAATGTCCTTGACATTGACCTCTCTTGAACTTGCCTGCAGTCATATTACTCTGGAGTAGATCAACTTTTCATAGACTTTCGTACCCCAACATTTATTGACTTCTTCATGGCTGCCATGATTTGAATTTTCTTGGAAATTGTGTCATAGAATCCACCAGGTAATTTCTTTTGAAACTCATGCATCTGTCTAGTACAGATGTCAACTGCTTTATCCACATTCACTTATGTTAGAGCAATGCTGGTCTAAATAAAGCCTATCAATAGAATAATAATGTGTGCCGTAAAACCACTTATAGCCATTTTTGTTTCTTGACATATGTAGGGAATTGGAGACCACCAAGCTTGAACCCATCACTGTCTGTCCGTGTTGGCTCCAAAAATTGCTATAGCGCCATATGTAGCCTTTAACAACACTACTGCATTTATCCAATTCATTTTCGAAGACTACAATGCATTCTCTCTCCGAGAAAATTGACCAAGATAAGCAATTTTGATTGTAAAATTTGCTCTGATATAAAAAAAACACAATTTTCACTGAATGTTGTGGTGTATGCAGATATTTAGGGGTGGCTCTTAAAAATTTGTTTTAAAAGGAAATTTATGAAGTGTGCCAACCATCACAGCAAACTTATGGCCATTGTGTGTTGTGAATGGGTGTTGCAATGCACATTATGAATGGTGTCTGATCAGAAATGTGTGTAGGCAATGGGGGACACCAGGTCCAAGATGGGGGCCTACTTTACCCCAGTTGTCCATTTCATGTTGAAAGGCACTATCATGAAACATATTTGGTTGTTCGTGTCACCATTCTAATTTGAATGCATTTCATTTTAAGAAGTTGTTTCTATGCCGTGAGTTTGATCAATGCAAAATTTACATTGCCAGAACATTATTCTGAAAGTATTTAAACATAATTTAAAGCACCTTTATTACTGTAAACAAAAAACTACATAAATATTTTGGGCCACATTGTTTTAAAATCTCAAAATTTCAAAATTACAGTAAGTTCATTGGCTGCATGTATCTCTTTCAAAAAGTGTTTGAACTAACTATAACAATCCCATTTTCATTCAAATTGTATTTATAATGTCTTGATTTGTAACTGTCCCTTATTACCTACACATGTAGGTAATGAGAGACCTTTGGTGAAGACGTCATTAATCATTATCTTATTAATCAGTTACATCTTGACCACAATATTGTTACCAAATAAAGAGAAAAAGTTACTGAAGAGAATACAAAACGTTCTGTATGAGTAACATTGTTCATGTTTATGTAAATTATGCAAATGTGCTTAAGGGTCTCCAATTCCCCACACCTACCCTATCTAAATTTGGACCAAACAAGATGAAAGATGAATGCAGCACAACTGCAATTGTTGCCCCAAAAAAGCATTTAATATGATTTCAACGTGACATAGATTTAAGAAATTGGCATTTGGCTGGCACACATATTTTATTCAAATTAATATGTTTATAGAGGGCGCTATTTCAAAATATGCAAATAAGCTGATCATCTATGGCCATGCAACATCACAAAACATTTTTTAGTGATGGTCCTAGAGAGATACAGACATTTGGCTGTCCAAAATTGTAGAAAAAATCCTTATTATATATTTATTATTCATTTTTAAAGGAAAATCATGTACTTTGGCTGCCATTTTGTATGACGTCATATATCTTAAATTGCTCAAGGCTGACAGAGTGTCAGCAATTGGATTCTTGAAATAGAAGCTTTAGGCAATCAAAATCCATTGAAAAAAAAACTATAGACCCTAAAACAAGGTTAGGCCAATAATCTGGATTTGGCTGCCGGACTTTAATATGGTGTTCTGCAAAAAAACATAACTTTTAAAATATATTTTGGTTCTTGATGGAGACTATCTGGATGTGTTTAAGTAAGCATTTCTTGGGGGAAGGGGAGTGTTATGTTACTTCTCATGCAGTAGTATAATTTCAGTTTAAACAGATTACTAAAGTACTCTAGAGACTATAGATACAAATAGTCTTGTTTGTTATCAATATGTTTTACATTTTTTAGCGAATCATAAGGTTGGAATTATGTCATCTTGGGTCTGAACGCAGTATTAAAGTATACTTTAGATTCAATAATCACTAAACAAGGATGGATATCTAGATCACACAATGTACTTATGTTAGGCTCAGGTACATTTACACATTCTACATATAATGCATACTTTTTATTCATGAATGTATTATATAGCATTTAGGCAGTGTCAAAATTGTGTCTAAATGATTGACAAAGCGTTAGTTGATTATTATTTTTTTTTAAATCTCCAAACACAAATACAGCTCTTTTTATCAAAATAAATCATATGAATGATATACATTTTAAAATAATGGGCATCAACAATGTTCATGTAGAGGTGTTTGTGGTCCAGTGGATAAATATAGGTCTCTGGACAGTGAACCATGAGGTATGGGGTTCGAATGCCTGTCATAGGTGGCACTAATGTTGTTTGGCATGACACTAGTCTATATTTGTCACACAACCTAGGTGTACTAAGTGGGTACCTGGTAGGATATATTCCTTAAAGTCATCACTACCGTTGCCGGAGCTAAATCCAGGTTAATAACATTCAAAGTTCTTGAAAAACACAGAGAGATGTTACATGTATATCATAATGTACCATGTGCTCATCAAGAATGGTATGTTATTGTTATATAACCTATCATTTTTTGGTATTATTAAACTTACTTTTATGATTCACTCTATGTACAGGTCCAAGCTTTCTGTTTTGATGTATTCATGTTTCACGGACCAACCTCATCCCAGAACCTAGCAGAATCCTTGTGTTACATGCCAAACCTGACTGGCCTGAAAACTGGGGTCATGGCTTCTGTTGTTGATTTCTACTCTACATTGAAAGCTAAGGCATCATCCATTCAGGTATAATAGATCACTTTAAATACAGTGTATTTGCCCAACATTTTGTGAAGAACTGATATTTTAATTTTCACTGTTGTTACTTTTAATTGAATATATCACCAAATGAAACTTAACCTTCATATACTGACTCGTAGTTATATTATCAAGACTCATTGTGTTTTACTCAGCATTCTGTTTTTGTTTTTGTTCTTGATGTTTTGTATAGGTGCATGATCAGGGTTACTCTGATGAATATGCAATAATTAAATGCACCATGGCTGTAATTGTAAAAGTCAGTCCTCCTATTGTTTGACACATGCTCTGTCAGGACTTTGTCTTTGCTTGCTATCCTGCATTAAAGGTAATACAAAGTTTAGGGAAATTTTGAAAATTGGGTGGATAGTGAATCTTGACAATTTTGATATATTTGGATGCCCCTGTGGATGTATTATAAGCACTACAAAAATTAGCCCCTAAAACACTTCTGTTTTTGAGAAAAATTGAATATCAAAATTTACCGGTGCTCCCGGTAAATTATGATAAATTTCAAATAGCGCCTATGGCCGTATAATGTTAGCTGCGTCCATGAAAATCTCAGAATAAGTAGTAGGGATATAAAATTTCCAAATGGGAATAACTAATCGGTCGATTTTAGTCAAGAAACATTGTTTCATTGCTAAATTAATATCTTGACCTTGAGAGGGAGCTATACAACATAATGGCCCGAATTCACAAAGCAAGGTTTGAGCTCAGACCAAGGTTTGAGCTCAAACCTCCTTTTGTTTCGCCAAACCTCCTTTTGTTCTTTACAAACCAGGTTTGTAAAAAACGCGTAAAACGCGTCGTATGACGCACATAAACCTCGGTTTGTCGACAAACCTCCTTTGTGAATTCGGGCCAAAGAGTTTATTATTTATAATTTCATAACTTTAGACTCGATTTCAACCGCGACAACGATCAATGTATATTGTAGGAACGCCTATGCTTCCAATATGTTAATTTGAACCAAATTCATTACCCCATCCCAAAACTTTGTAATACCTTTAACCAAATTTTTAAACCCTATTTTGCTCAGTATTCTTTTCTTTTTTTCCAGATGTTTTGGATAGGTGCGTGACATGGGCTACGAATATGCAGTTATTAAATGCACTATAGCTGTAATAATAGTTTAAAAGTCAGTCCCTTTGTTTTTGTTATACATGCATGTTTGTCTGGGAGTAGGGGGGGGGGGGGAGGGGTGTCAGCATAAAGATTTGTTTAAATGTTGACCAGTTTTTAATGTGTGTGTTTGATGGGGGTGGGGAAGGGAAGGAGGAGGCTGAGGGGTATTAGCTTTAATTTTTGTATGAATATTGACCAGTTCAACAAAGCTGTTTTGTATGTGTGTGTGTGTGTGTGTTTGGTGGGGGACACAAGGACACCAGAGAGAGAGAGAGAAAGAGAGAGAGAGAGTGAACTGACCTAGTATGTACATGTATGATATATGGTACAGTAATGTCAGCCAGACTGGAATGGAGGAAATGACAATATAAAATGAATCACTATCACCAATCTTGCTCTTATATCTATATTCTCTTCAGGGTTCTTTTCCTCGAGTCAGAGAAGGAAATTTCAGCTTAAATGGAAAGCCTCAAGTGGATTTTGATTCATTCCTGAATTCACTCCCCTGGGCATGTGTATCGTAAGTGAACTAAACATAATAAATTACAATTTAATTTTATAATACAACAAATACTCCTAGATCCTAATCAAATGATTGGTCAAATGTGGTCACGTATGATTCACTTACAAAGACTATCACATGTTTTTCAATGAAAAGGCATGCATTACTTTCCAGTACTATTTAACGATCTTTAAAAACACAAGATGCAGCAGCTAGTGCATGTAGAGTTAAATGTGTCTTACAGTATATACTGTGTGTAGATTAATACATGTGTAGCACTAGCTTGAGGAGGCAAGTGCGCCTATCTCTGTGTGCGCTCTAAATTAAGCTATTAAAAGTTGGGGTTTATCAATTACTAAACCATCTTGAAATAAAGTCATTACACATCAAATAACATTGATCTAGGCTTTTTCTTGTATAAAACAAATGATGGATGTTTTCATCCATGGGCGTTGTGGCGTGCCCCTGTAATCCAGCTTATAATGGAAGTTACAAACTGATTCAGCTGAGGACGCAGGTTCGAAACTGAGTCACGTCTTTCGAATGGTGACGTTAAAAGTCCGTCCCCAGACGTAAATAATCATATCTGATTGAAGCACGTCAGTAAAAATATCATACACACACATCATTTGTTCATTACAGGGTTTATTCGCTCCTGTTAAAGGGATAGTTGAGTTCTGTTTTCAGACCGCAAATGCCTTCAAAGTGCATGGTTATTGCTCTTATTCTTATCTATGACATTTCTAGTGCCCTTTTAGAACCCAAAATTGCTATGAAGGTAATTTTAGACCCCAAAATGTGTGAAATTTAGCCAATACGAGCATACCAATTCAGCTCCACTTTAAAAAAAAACATGGTGACCATTAATTAATTATTTAATTAAAAATAACAATACATGGGCCGGCTGGTTGTGAGTAATATAAGCAACACGAAAATGCCAACAAAAAAATTGTTATATTTCAGCCGTCTCTGAACCGATTTTGATCAAACAAAGATGATTTTTTTCATTTAAATATTATGTTCTTTCAAATTTGACACTCAGTTAATCATTATCTCACAACAAAATTATTTTGTGTAGCGCCCTCTGCAACAGAACTCAACTATCCCTTTAAGGCTGTTTATGCACTTATCGTTCTCAGCCTGGCAGTTATGTTCAATTGATGCATGCAGAATTTATTTGCATGCATCATTTGTATACTATTGTGGAAAGATATCACTTTTAATGTTTTACTTTCTATCAGGCAAATGTTCCTCCTCTTCTCATTTTTTATCAAGTCCCTTTGAAATGCAAGGCCACCCAAAGTTATTATGATGCAGCTAGTTGCTGCGAAATTTCTCCTAACAATATATATATTGACTTATTGTCCACAATAACCTAAAGACATATGCTTCGTATTCTGGGGCCGTATTCTGAAAACAATACTGTTTCTTGTCTTTAAATAGTGAGTATGTTCATTATCGTGACTTGAGAGTGCAGGGAAAGGACACTAAATGTAGGTGCAGGTGCAGATTTATCTCCTAAATGTACATGTCCATAGCCAGCTTTGTGTAGAAATTAACCAATGAATCTTCTTAGTTTTCTTTACTATAACAAGAAACATTCTTTCACTAGCATAAAAGAAAAAATAAATTTCAGAATACCACCCCAGCCCCTCCCCCCAGCACCTGAGCCCTGTAAAATTGAAAGTTAAGATTAATATTATCTCCCAAACCTTGATTGTACCTGTATCTCCTTTAATAAATCTTAACATTATAACAAATAGCAACTACCATTAATTTTATGTTACAGATAAATGTAGATCAATGCTTACTCATGCTACGGTCACAAAGGTTCGTACGAACGATAATTTCGTACAAATCTCTGTTTTCCCATTGTCTTCCTGAATTTCCATTGTCTGAAAATCATTTGTACAGCGTTCGTAGCAGTTCGGAATGGGATTTGTGACCGAGGCTTATGATACAATGAATTGTAGCAAAAACTGAAGATTCAACAGATTTTTACAATTGATTAGATTGTCAGTCACTTCATATGTTACAGGGCCCAAGATCCTATCCCCCAAACCTATATTTTATATTCTGTCTTATTAACATCGATTCAGGGAGAATCAAATTTTTGGCCTTGGCAGACGATGAGTTAAACATCTCACCCCAGGTGCTCTCATACGAGGAGGATGACGTCTCATACGAGGAGAATGACCTATGATTGACATCACAGCCATCAGAACACCTTCGAGAGCCACATCAATGGCAGTGTACAACCATCCAGATCACATAGGTGGATTACGCTAGCTCGATTGTATGTAACGAGCAGCCATTTTGAAGAAAGAAAAAAGGGCCTCCTTCCAAATTTTCAAAAAGGCAGGACGCTAAACATATTTGTTTTTTTATTTGGCCTTATAATATTTAACACTAATAATGAAACAGCAAATTCACTGTATTTCAGAAATATGCTGATCATATATTTATTATTAAGTGTATCTTCGAGGCGGCGGGTATGCCCCTCGGCCTATGCGTCGGCGTATCACAAAATAGGAACGTTATTGTACACATTAAATATATCATATTACGTGTACCTAAGTGCAACCCTAAACATTATTACCTTAACTCAAAATAAAGTGTAACCCTAACCCTATATCTTTCATGAAGTATAGCTCGGATCACAGGATCAAATGTTGATCCCTATCCACAGGGTTCCTTTATCAAACAATAGCAAACATTCATGTGAAAATACACAACATATACATTACAATCAAGCAAAACTTCATATTTACATTACTTGGTCAAACTAAAATCCAAGAAAATCTTAAATCCCTAAGCGAAAATCAATCATACACCGTGATCAAATTGCTTTATATGACAGACAATTACTTCAAACATAAACTCAATACAAAAACATATGTTATAAATCCAAAAGCAAAATGTTCATGGATTTTTTTTTCTTCTTAGATTTGTTTGTAGGAACAAAACATCTATAACCATGCAGAATCAGATATTGACATCAGTTGGGCAAACTAAAACACCAGAAAAGCTTATACCTGAGCAAAAATCAATCATATACCATGTCCTATTAAACGTTGTATTAATTTATCTGTTAAAGTTGTTGTAGCTATACACTTTTCCATTTCATAATACAATTTTATAGCTGAGATAATATTGTCAAACAATGGTAAACAGATTTGTGTTTCTACTTGGCTGAAAAATTGTTTTCTTATCACCGTGACAAGCATCTGGTCAACCAGTTGTGTTACTTCATTTTATAAGGTGTAACGCCCGATCGTTAGTAATTCAGAACAAAACTGCTGTGAAGGATGACCTACTGAAGTCTTTTATTTTTGTCTACACTAATAATAGTAAGTTGAAAAAATGATCTGAAATCTAGAATCAGGAATTTTAAATCTGGGCCCTGTTTCATGAAACTTGTTATCAATAACAAGTTGCAATAACTATTATAAGCTAGTGAAATGGTTGCATTTGATTGGCTGAGAGCAAATTTGTCATGTGACACTTGTTATTGATACCAAGTTTTATGAAACAGGACCCAGAGTTACTTTGAGCCAGTTTGTCTGGAAGTGGGATTCCATTACGAGAACCCTCTTGCTTTAAAAAGTTGCAATATTAAACACAACTAAAAAATGGTCGGAAATGTGATTTTAATTTCAACTTTTTATGGAAGAGGCCTTTGAATGTAATATTGATTATGAGGTTGTTTTGTATTGTGATTGTGATTTTATGAAGTATTTACAGTACCATGTTGTACTTAATTGTATGCATTCTGTTTAGGTTCACTCAAGTTTAGGATATACAGTTGACCCCCGAAGTTTACATGAACCTCGAAGAAACTTGTTTTACTCAGATTTTCTCAACTGCACTCGTCTCATAAGGATTAGTGATGTATATACTATATATATTAAACAGAGACCATATTTGTATATCTTCCTGAAGTGAAGTTGTAATAATGTATATATACCAGGCCAAACTGGACATGCCTTATATACATATCCAATACAGGGATTATTCCAGTACTTTATCATGTTTTTGTTTTCTCTTTGTGTTCATCTATTTTAACTATCAGTAGATGTGTACCAAGTTTGTTGTGCTTTATTGTATATACTATAAACAGAGACCATATTTGTCTTTCTTCCTGAAGTGAAACGTTGGCAGGAATGAGTGGAGTTGTGATAATGTATCAGGCCCCAACTGTACATATGTACATGTACAGTAAGGGATTATTCCAGTACTTGATAATGTTTTACTTTTTCGTTGTCTTCGACTATTTGAACTATCATTAGATGTGTACCAAGTTTTGTTTGCATTATGCTTTGTAAATACTATAAACAGAGACCATATTTGTCTATCTTCCTGAAATGAAAAGTTGGCAGGAATGAGTGAAATTGTGATAATGTATATAATAATAATGATAGTGGCTACTTGTATAGCGCACGGGACCACCTTTCTGTACTCATGGTGCTCAACTGAACATCTATGTACATTATATCTACAATTTAGGAATTATTCCAGTACGTAATAGTGTTGTTGTTTCTTCTTCTTCCATTGTAACTATCAGGCCTCTGAGTAGATGTGTACCAAGTTTTGTGTGCATTTTGCTGAAGGCCTGCATGTATAAACTAAGTGGTCATGTGATTTGATATCAGCCTTGATGCCAAGAGCTACTTTAATATGAGGGATATATATTATGCATTGAAATTATTTCAAAATCACAACTGTTGATACAAACTGGTATGTTAAGTATGTGATTACTGTAAGACATACTTATATCAGTGTATAAATCAATATTTCTTTTGAAGGTACATGATTGTTATGATATAAATGTAGCAATAAAAGAATGTTTTCAATTTCAAGAAGAAAATCTTATCACTG
>JAVYIG010014175.1:0-43053 GCA_035222895.1 Strongylocentrotus droebachiensis
CTTCTACATACTACCACTTGTAAAAAAAATAAAAGGATTATAAGTTATAACAATGAATGAGTGTTACAAATTAAGGATGTATAGAAGAAGCCTTGGCATATCATCACCACCATCACCACCACTATCATCGCCTTCATCGTCATCTTCACCATCACCATCACCAGTATTATCATCATCATCATCACCATCACTATCTACATTACTATTATGTTTATATCATCATCATCACCATCATCATCGTCTTCATCTTCATCATCATAATCATCATAGTTCGTCTCCGTTTACTTCTGAACTATAGGCAATCAAGTATACTACATCACAATCATCATCGTCATCATCAACACAACCACTGCCATTATCGCTATTTATTATTTGTATTCGTTTGATTTTTACAAAAGTAACATGAGACCATCAAGAATGCATTTGATTGCTGAAACAAAGTGTTTGCTTCTGTATTTTGTAAAAGGGCTCTCCTTATTGGTTACTGTTTCAAGAATATTTGTTTAAATACCCCCCCCCCCCAACAAAACAACAACAAAAATACAGAAAACTGTAAGAAACACCCCCCCCCCCCCCACATCATCATCACCATTATCAGAATTACTGGCAGTTGTTTGTTGTATATTCTGTCATCTGTAAAACGCACTATGAGCAACAAATTAGTATTCCTATATGTAGGAGGAGTGTCGGTATCACAACATTATCAGCAGCAGCACCTTGATAATAGATCCATATTCTTACATTAAGGGTGACAAAATAATTTCTTGGGATTCACCACTTTTCAAATAAAACGATTTATTTACGCCTCAAAATATAGACTGAATACATACACACGTTATAAAAAGAAGAAAACAACATTGTATAATAGTTCCTACAATGTTTCTACAATGTTTCTACAAACATATCAGGCGTGTACGAAATTGAATTGAAACGGGTCAGCCTGCAATTTTTCAAGATAATCACCGATAAATTTGTCCCGATTACTTTAACTTCTTCATATATAACATTTTAGGTTAAAGTTGTAATACATTTTCTATACATTCACATAATAATTATACATTTCTTGTTCTGTTCTTTATATTACGAAACAATACAAATTGTCAACAAAAACAATTTCAAATAAAAAACCGAGTTCTGGTAAAAATGAGAAATGATTTCTGAGCTACCTCATTCTTAGCTACCTCATTTTAGGTTATAGTTGTAATACATTTGACTATACATTCACATATAGTTTCCTTGTTATGTTCTTCATAAATTAAAACAATGTACATTGTCCAAAAAAGAATGTCAAAGAGAGAACTGAGTTCTGATAAAAATGAAAAATAATTTCTGAGCATCCTCGTGGCAGAATGTGCTGCTATTGTAAAATTGTACCTTTATTTCTTAGTGTGTGTGTGTATGCGTGTGTGTGTGCGTGCGTGTGTGTGTTAATAATAATGATGATAATAATAATTACAAAATATCGATATTTTTTTGTTAACTAACTACTTTTCATTTCAACGTTTTCCGTTTGTTTTGATTATCAATGTATTTTTCCTTTTTCGCAATGCATGTACACAAGACGAATCTCGATATCATCGTATGGACCCTAAAACAATGGAAAGGTATACATACAAAGAAGGGAAGGCAACGCGAAAAGAAGATGATACGACCCGTTCCACATGTGTCCTTCATCCGATGTTCTATCACATGGTATATATATCGATAGTCACATCATGATGCCTGGGGGTGCATATGGAAACGTTGTATCATCCGCTTAATCTGACTTGCGTGCATGGAACAAATCAGCATATTTCCATGAAAAAGTGAAGTTTTCTAAAATGTGCGTTTCTTTCCAGCATTGGGGTGCCCGGAAGTAACTCGGGTAACATTTTATAAAGTATAATATAACAAGACCATATGCAATTTGTCTGTACTTTTGTAGGAAAAAATATATTTATCCAGCACAATGTCGTCTCTTTTTGCGTTTGAGAACAGCAAATAGCGAGTTTCAATCACACTTTGGCCGCTCTCACAAGCTCTCACTCGTTTCACTGTGGTCAAGCGACTTTGGGGCAAGCGGTTAATGAAAATACTAATCGTTAGCTTTCTTCTGGTATTAAACTTGTTTTGATTGATTGTATAATGTTGTCGGAATAAAGGAAACAAAAAGGCTTGACCAATAACTTATCAGCGTCTAAATTGACCTTTTGACCTTGAATTCCCTGAAGCAAGCGCACATAAACAGGTTCTAATGACGTCATCTTCGCTAAATCGGTGTCTTTTATCGTAAAATGCTACACTTTCACAATGTTTATACATCTTTTTTAATTATTAGTAAGATATAACATATTTTGTCTGATATCACTGAAGTTTTGGGTTTTATTTAATGAGTAATTTTAAAAAAAGAGCCATTTTACTGTTTAAATTAACTGGATCGTACCATTAAAGTCGCAGGGTAGAAAGATGCATTTTCCAACCGCGCCAAATTCAATTTACGTTCCGACATTCTGTTAAATGGGTTCGTGTTGTTAAGAATCCACTGCTTTCTGCTCCACCCAACGTCCATATGCGGATTCGTTTATCGACTAAATTATTCAAATTTATGGATGCTTCCTTCCCAGGTGTTTGTGTTGTTGAAGCATTTCATTCACCTGCTATCATTCTTTGTATTATTGCCAGCTAGAACGCAAATTACATTTTGGTTTTATAGTTTCATGCGGAGTCGTTTATCAACAGTTGTATTCAAATTTATGAATGCTTCCTTCCCAGGTGTTGGTGGTGTTTATGCTTTTTATTCACCTGTTATTATTCTTTGTAATGCAATTGTTAGAATACAAAATGCATTTTGGTTTCATAGTTTAATTCAATAAGTAAGTCAATAAAAGAGTATGTTCTGCACGATAGAAACAATGTGAGTCCCTATTGTACAATGTAATGTGTCCCCTCATTTTGTAATAGTTAATTTACCCATTAACATAATGGAACTACCTGCCCGACGAAGCCAGTGGCCCGTGACCCCTGAGCAATCAACACCGTGTGGGAGTCAGTTTGTGGTCAACTTCTTTTATGAGACAAATCCAAGCAAACGTTTCCATATGTTTACAAAGATCCTAAGTTGGACTTACCAATTATAGAAAGCCGTTAGCACCTTTAAAATTATTTTGTAAAAGTTTTTTTAAAAGGAATAAGATGTTGATTCAAGTCATTCATATTTTTTATTATCAAGGAGATTTCATGTTCTTGATGTGGAATTTAAGAAAAGTCTAAAATACATTTTGCTTTTGAATGTATTTCATTATCAGGCTACAAATGGCTCTCCGTCATGGTTAAGTCCAACTTAGAGTTAAGTTCGACTTAAGGGCTACCCATACAGCTCAATCACATGGTAACAACGGTGCACCTATCGCTTTTATCACGATTAATTATTCAGTATTTAAATCGTGATTCGACATTTCATACATCTATACATTTTACAAACATGCGTAACAACTGACATTTTAACCTGAAAAGATCCTTTAAACATGTATGAATTTACATCAAAGTGATTTAATATTTGATATTAATTGTGTCACTGTTCCCCTACCCGATCTTCTCCTACATTCTACCTTATTCGTCTTGTCTGGTCCTGCATGACAAATCAGGAATATCGAGCTTGCTTGCAGCTCATTTCTCGTACAATAGAGGGCTCCTACTATTGTATAACGTTATGTTCAGATTCATTGTTCAACGATCTAAATATTTTATTGGCTCTTCAATAATTGATTGCTGAAAGTGGGTCTCTTCTTATGTCGGGATGCATCTTAAAATAGCAATGATGGTGAGCAGCGGAAAAAATGACAAAGGGCAGAAAATGATGGCGAACAGCAAAACATCTTAATAAAAAGTTATTTAATGCTCCACCTGCTATTACTAGTATTTAAAATCATATCAGTGCAGGCATACATTTTCAGTGGTAGTATGTTTAATTTATTACAAAAAACAAGAGTTGTCTAATAGGCTAAAGTAATGGAGTAACCCCCTCTCTCTATCTCTCTCTCTCTCTCTCTCTCCCTTCTCTCCTTCTCTCTCTTTCCTTCTCTCTCTCTCTCTCTCTCTCTCTCTCTCACTCTCCCTCCCCTCATATCCATATATCTCTCTCCCCACCTCTCTCTCTATCTCTCTCTCTGCTCTCTCTCGATCACTCTATTATATTTTGGTAATGGTTCTACTGTAGAAGTCATGATACGGAGGCTTGGAGGTTAATGTTTACAGTTGTCTTTATTAGAACCAAACTGCGTCATGATTCAATGTCATGAGCCATGTTGAGAACTGTAGTCTATTGTCAAGACTTACATGATATCAGAACATCTCCCTTTCTAAGAAGGTTTACATTCTTTTTCCACAGATATAACATAACACATTATTTTTAAAACTTTCTTTTGAACACATCACTGGATATTAATTTTGGGTTCAATATGTTTTCCAAATCTTGAAACAATGCATATATGGCGAGCGTTGGGTTTGTTTTGATCTGTTTCAAATACTTTTCAAGAAATAAATGATTTTGTGAGCTGTTTCTTTGACAATGCATTCACAATATTTTGCAACATTTCTTTTGCAGTTATTTCTTTCCAATAACTTTTCAATCCAGTGATTAACACACTTAAGCTTTAACTTCAGCTTGAATATAACTTAACGATATCCAGTCTTGATATCTTCAAAGTATCTGTGGATATAACAAAAAACATACATACAGTTAATGTTAAATCATTCATAACAATATAATATAATGTCCTTTTAAAGGCAAAGTGTAACTTTCACTTTCAGTTCTATTTGTTTTTGTGATTATTTCACAAGTCCATTCGATTTGGCGGTTTGCTTATTCGTCCACTTCTGGTGGTCATGTAGGATGATGCTTGCTGGGCTAGTACGCTGGAACTCTCAGGGGTTGGTTCTCTCATGCTAGGAGTCCACTGGGCCAGCGCCAGTTGGTGCCAGTTTGCGCCAATGCAATTTACTGTGGCGCCTAGTGTCGCCAATAAGGTGCCTAGTGGCGTGTGGTGGCTCAAACTGCCTCCCAACTGGCTCGTGGTGGCCCGTAACGGCACCAAATTTGAATGTGGCGGCAAGAAAATTTCAAAATGTTTGAAATTTTCGTCGCGCCACTTGCATCGAGCAATCAGCGCCAAGTGTCCGCCAAGTGGCACCAAATGGCGCGAACATATCGCCCTTTAGCGCAAACAATCCGCCTATGGGAATCCACTGGAATGTAATGGCGCGCGCCAAGTTGCGCCAATGAGATTTCGCGCCACATGGCCAAATAGGCAGTGGCCACCTCAGCATCTCTCATCATCTTCTGATGGAGCAGCATCATCACTCCAACATTATCAAAAGCCTCAGACATATCAAAATTGTAAATATTTAGTAGAGATGTTATTCATACAGCAGCTGAGGAGGGTCTGAACCAGGTAGCCGATGGCCGGTATTTATATAGTCGGCAAGTAGCGCCAAGCGGCGGCAAGTTCAGACCAATTTGGCGACCTTTGGCACAAACTAATCACCAAGTTGCGCAAAGTAGCCGTCTATTGGCGCGAATGGCGCCAACAGGGTGAATTTTGGAATCAAATGGCCGTGTAATGGCGCGAACTGGCGCAAACTGGCGCAACATTTTGGAGCAAGCCGGATGGCATTTGGCGCACGCCATATGGCACCCAGTTTATTCCACCTGGCGACACATGCCGAGCGGACATTAATTCGGCGCCCATGGGTGTCGATCCCGGGGGGGGGGGGGGGGGGGGGATGGGGGGATATATCCCCCCCCCCCCCAATATTTCAGGTGGGGGGCAATGGCCTGTACAATCATTCCCCCCCCCCCCCCCCAATAATTCACCATAATTTTTTTTTTTAAATGAAGAGAAAAATTAATGATGAGAGTCCGATGAGAGTAGTTAATGGTTATTACTCGCAAGATGACCATCAATATACACATTTTGCTATCTCATTTTCATAATACATACATATATACGAAGTAAATAAGACAACCGTATATGAGACAAGAATAAATTGAATTCTCGCTCATACGGCTTCATCAGGAATTGATGAATTTATTCGATTTGTTCAATCAACAGCATCATAGAAATGCAGTGCGCCAAATGCAAAGACGCAGCATCAAAAGCAACGAGCTAAATGTTAAAGCGCGAAACACAAAAGTAGCAATCTGCAATGCACATCAGACAATTCTGGACAGTGTAAACATGGATGAACTCTGTGACGATTTCGTGATGAGATCGGAGACAAGGAGAAAGATTTTCGGACATTACTATGACTTATAAAATAGTTCACTAGTTGTTATGTTGTTTCCGTTCACCCTTTTTAAAATTCACGTCATTGTATCTTTATTTTTATTTTTTTCACTCATTTTATTTCCTGATATTTCCTAAAACATTTTTCAGTTTTGGAGAAAGATTATTATGTAACAACTTATTTGTGACACAACTTATTTTCAGTGGGGAAACTGAATTCAGACAAGGATTAATATAGAAAACAGTACAACGAATCGTATTCTTTCTCTAATAATTTAGCGAACAGGGCAAAGCTGTTAGGGGGGCAACTGAATTCAGACGTTGATTAAGAGTAATAATCAAATGAAACGTCAAAGTACACGATACAACTAATCGTCTTCTTTTACTAATAATTTAATGAAATGTGAAAGTTTCCGCGCTACGCGCGGAATGGGCGAAAATGAATACAGACAAGGATTAAGAGTAATAATTTATTGAAACATTAAAGCTTCCGCGCTTCGCGCGGTAGGGGGGAAACTGAATTCATGAAGGACACGATACAACAAATCGTCTTCTTTCTCTAATAATGTAATAAAATGTGAAAGCTTCCGCGCTTCGCGCAGGAATAGCCAAAAATGAATTTAGACAAGGATTAAGAGTCGAGAATGGTACATAGAATCGTCTTCTTTCTTTAATAATCTAATGAAGCGTCAGAGCTTCCGCGATACGCGCGGGGGAAGGGGAACTTGATTCAAACATGAATGATTAAGAGTCGAGAATGGTACATCGAATCTTCTTCTTTCTTTAATAATCTAATGAAACGTCAGAGCTTCCGCGCTATGCGCGGGGGAAGGGGAATTTGATTCAAACAAGGATTAAGAGTCGAGAATGGTACATCGAATCGTCTTCTTTCTTTAATAATCTAATGAAACGTCAGAGCTACCGCGCTACGCGCGGAGGAAGGGGAATTTGATTCAAACAAGGATTAAGAGTCGAGAATGGTACATCGAATCGTCTTCTTTCTTTAATAATCTAATGAAACGTCAAAGCTTCCGCGCTTTGCGCGGGGGGGGGGGGGGTGGGGACTCCCCCTCCCTGCACCCAACCCCCTAGGAACCGCGCTTCGCGTGCTCACTACCGCCCCCCTGAAAATAAATCCTGGCTACGCGCTTGGGAGGGGTGCAACTTGCCACACGCTTCTACCACTTTGGTTTCTTTGATCCATAGCCGAAAATATTTTGGCACCTATCATCCCCCCCCCCCCCCAACCACGGATACAAATCGACACCCTTGTCGGCGCCACAGCGAGCCACTACGCGCCAATCACATAATCTTTGGCGCGAACTGGCACCAACTGGCGCTGGCCCAGTGGACTCCTAGCATAACATCCTCGTTGTCATCTGGATCGCTGTCCGTCTGTGTTGTCTGTTGGAACCGATCATCCCTTCGTCTGGGTGCTGGTCTGAGATGACGTCTGTTTCTTAGTCTAATCTCTCCATACTCTGTCTCTACCAAATATGATCTGTTTGGCAGTTTGACTTTGACGATGCCACTTTGTGACCATCGATTGCTGTGCATGTTTTGAAGTCTTACAGTCTGACCTATGTTTAATTCTGGTAGGTCTCGAGCATGTTTATCATATCGCTCTTTCTGCTTTACGAGATTCAAGATTCAAGATTCAAAAAGAGTTTATTCATCAAATGATTAGCAACATTTGTTACATTTGTTACATTTAAAGATATACAAAATAAATTATTGAAAATAGATACATACAAACAAAATTGCAAAGTGCACGTTACAAACCAATAGTAAATGTTAAAAGTTTAAAAAGTGATGAGTGGCAGTGGCAGTGGTCCTGAAAAGCGCTATATAAGAACTAATTATTATTATTATTATTATTCTCGTGGTGATGGGCACACATGTCCAGGTGGTGGGCCCCTTCCCCTTCAAAAAAAATAATTCATCAAACGACCCCCTCCCCCTATAACTATAGCTAGATCCGATTGCTGAAAGCTATACAAAAAGGGGATTAAACAAACTTCGCAAAACACCAACAACAAAAAAACACGCACTCAAGGACCCACTGACACACCCCCAAAGACGAAGACACAAACCGCACACGCAGCACTCAAGCACATACAAATCAGATAACAAGCGCACAAAACAATTCCGTATCATCCTCAGTCGAACGGACTAGCAGAGAATGCAGTGAAAATTGTGAAGAATCTCATCCGCAAATGCCTTCCTTTCCCTCACCTGTTGAGGATCAATGTGTTGTGGATCAAGAAGTTTGTCCACCATGGGCAGGTTTGATCTCAATCGCCTGTTGTACAGGAGTTCAGCTGGCGATTTTCCGCATTCCAGCGGTGAGCTTCTGTAGACCTGTAGAGCCCTGTAGACATCTTGTCTACTGTCTTGGCATTTGCGGATGAGATTCCTTCACAATTTTCACTGCATTCTCTGCTAGTCCGTTCGACTGAGGATGATACGGACTTGTTGTTGTGTGACAGAAGTCCCAATCTTGTGCAACATTTTTGAACTCTTTACTAGCTAATTGCGGACCATTATCCGTCACAAGTTCACTTGGTGTGCCTTGTCTTGAAAAGACTTCTTTCATTTTTGTTATCACTGTTTTACTTGTTGTTGTTGACAGTGGACAGACTTCAATGAATTGTGAATAGTAATCTACTATTACCATGTAATCTTTGTTATTCAGTGTGAACAAGTCTGCAGCTATCTTTTCCCATGGTCTGTTTGGTACCGTGTGTGGTTTCAGACTTTCTGTCTGTTGTTTTGGTTTATACATCAAGCATGAGTTACAATTTTGTACCATTTCTGTTATGTCTTGATTTATTCTGGGCCAATACAAGACTTCTCTTGCACGTCTCTTGCATTTTTCTATGCCGAAATGTCCTTCATGGATCTTGTCCAACATCTGTTTTTTCATTGTGCTTGGTACAACGATCCTGCTGCCTTTCATGATTAAGCCTTCGGCTTCTGACAGCTAATTTCTAATGTTCCAGTATGCTCGAATTGCTACTGGACATTGTTGTTTTGTTTCAGGCCGTCCATCTTTGATGATGCCTATCAATTCTTGTAGTGTTTTGTCTGTCTTTGTTTCATCTACAAACTGACTTTTTCTGTTTGATGTGACTGGTAATGTCTCCATCAGTGTGTCTACATAGATTTTGATGTCTTCTTCTCTTTCGACCTGCATGTTTGCCTGTGGATCTACCGCTCTAGACAATGCATCTGCGGTGTACATGTATTTTCCTGGTGTGTAGGATACTTTCAAATCGTATCTCTGCACTCGGATTAGTAGGCGTTGAATGCGAAGAGGACAATCACAGAGTGATTTTTTGAACAATGGTACAAGAGGTATATGATCTGTTTCGACTTCTACCTGTCGTCCATGTATGTATTGGTGAAATCTTTCACATGCAGACGTCATCGCTAGCAGTTCTTTTTCTATCTGCGCATAGCGAGTTTCTGCATCAGTCATTGCTCTTGATGCATAAGCAATGGGGAACCAATTCTGGTCATGTTGTTGCAGTAGCACTGCACCTAGTCCATTGTTGGATGCATGAGCTGATAGCTTCGTCGGCTTTGTGTTGTCATAGAAATGGAGCACTGGTTCTTGTGTCAGAGCTTCCTTGAGTTGACACCAAGCTGTTTCTTGTGCATCTTGCCACATCCACTCATTTCTTTTCTCAAGAAGACTTCTCAGCGGGGCTGACTTTGTGGATAAATCTGGTATGAACTTTCCTTGGTAGTTAACCATACCTAAGAACCTTTGAACATCTTGCTTGTTCTGTGGTCTTTCCATGTTCAATATGGCTGCAACCTTCTTTGGATCTGGTTGAACACCTTGTTCACTGATCACATCGCCAATGAATGTCATTTGGCTCACGTTGAACTCACATTTGTCTCTGCTGAGTTTCAGATTTGCTTTCTGAGCTATGTCAAGGACCTGTTTCAGTCTGGTGTCATGTTCCTGTTGGGTTGACCCCCATACTACTATGTCATCCATCATTGTGTTGACACCAGGTATGTGTGCGAACAAATTATGCACAATCTTGTGGAACACTTCTGGCGCACTGCAGACCCCAAATGGTAACCTGAGAAATCTGTATCTCCCAAATGGCGTTATGAAAGTACATAGCCTTGAGCTTTCCTCATCTAACTCTATCTGCCAGAAACCTGGGGACGCATCTAATTTGCTGAAGTACTTAGCTCCTGCAAACTGTGCTGTTATTTCCTCTCTCGATGGTAGCTGGTAGTGCTCTCTTTTTATGGACCTATTTAGATCTCTTGGATCGAAACATACTCGAAGCTGATTGTTTTTCTTCATCACCACCACAAGCGACGACACCCAATCACTTGGTTCATCCACTGGTGTGATAACTTTAAGTCGTTCCATTTTATCTAGCTCATCCTTGAGCTGATTTCGCAGTGGAAATGGAATTTTTCGACATGCATGTTGTACAGGTTGAGCATTTTCTTTTAGCGTGATATGATGCTTTCCAGGAACACATCCTAACCCTTCAAACACGTCTTCATAGTCATCTACTATTGCATTCTTTGATTCTATTTTGACATTCAAGACTCTCTTTACAAGCTTCAATTGCTCACATGCCTGTAAGCCTAACAATGGTTGACGATCACCAGAAGTTACTAGAACAGCCATATTGTGAGTTAAACCTTTGTACTCCACTTGTACATAACAACGACCCTTTACTGGAATTACTACTCCACTGTAGCCTGTCAATCTCACTCTAGCTGGATGCAGCTTTGGCCTGGGATTCAAACTCTAATACACTGATTCTGGAAGGAGGTTTGCTGAGCACCAGTATCCAACTTGAAAATAACCGGCCTATTATTGACAACTAACTTGACCTTCCACTCATCACGAGACTCTAATGATTCTACAACATCAACCATGAAATCATCTTCGACCTCGAGATTTTGCATCTCGTTGATAACTTTACTCATTGGGGTTTTACAACACTTCGCAAAATGATTTCCGAGACCCCACTTTTTGCAAATTTGACCATGGGCAGGGCATGCATTTTGACCATGCCAGTTTCCACAACGACCGCAACTATTTCTAGATTTCTGACCTTGTGTCTGATTTTGACTTCGATATGGCCTTTGAGTTTGTTTTTGACCTAGACTTTGCCTTGGATTTTGTCTTTGATTACCGTGAAACAACTTTCTCTTACTCCCAAGAGCATCAACCGAGACTTCATCCAAGGAACTCAGCTCTTTTGCCTGAGCTCGAGTAGTTTCAGCAGAACGACACAACTGCAACGTCTTATCTAGCGTCAAATCATCTTACCTCAATAGACTTTCCCTGACCATGGAGTTCACAATTCAACAGATAATTCTATCACGAATGAGGCTATCCTTTAAGTCACCAAAATCACAAGACTTAGCTCTATTGCGCAATTCAGTTGCATACTGATCTGTTGTTTCATTTTCGTGTTGTGACCTTGTGACAAATTTGTGTCTCTCAAATGTTACATTACGTTTTGGCATGCAATAGTTCTCAAATTTCTTTAGCACTTTCTCTAATTTCATCTCATCTCCGGTATCTTCCTCAAACTGGAATGTATTGTAAATGTCAAGAGCTTCTTCCCCTATGCCATGTAGGAGCATGGATGTTTGTGCTTTTTCTTCTTTTTGTGACATTCCACTGGCCACATTATACAATCCAACTCTTTGTTTGAAACGTTTCCAATTTTCTGCTAAGTTTCCAGTCAGCTCCAATGGCTGTGGTTGACTTAGATTTGTTGCCATGTTTACTTATGTGTTTCTCTCTGAACAATGCTTTAACCTCTTATTTACTATTGTGGTATCTTTACAACCTAGTCAGACTAACGAGACAAGCAATTTCACTGAGTTAAAATATGCCGACGCATGTACGCACTCATAGCCACATACACACAGTTTGCACACACGGGACTGAGCCCTTCAATCTGGCGTAAAAATGGAAATCCTGCACCTGTTTATTCCCGGGTTCTATCCTCCCTCAAAGTCAACATCTGTCCTTGATCGGGAAGACCTGACACAATATTATATTTTGGTAATGGTTCTACTGTAGAAGTCATGATACGGAGGCTTGGAGGTTAATGTTTACAGGTGTCTTTATTAGAACCAAACTGCGTCATGATTCAATGTCATGAGCCATGTCGAGAACTGTAGTCTATTGTCAAGACTTACATGATATCAGAACACACTCCAAATGAATTTTTGAATGAATCGTCGTGAACAGCATTCAGTTATACACTTTGCCATTTAGAAGTTCCGTTTTCTGTGGACTATATCACTTTTTCGTCCCGGAAATAAATAATGATTATCTGAATACCCTTCTTTGGATTTACAAAATCACAAAAAGTAAACAGTCAAAACAAACAAGCAAACAAACAGCATGAAAACGTGGAATAGAAGTAATAGTTGCCGTAATGCAGAATACAGGATTGATTTTATTCATATTATTTACTCAAACAAACAAATTGTATTTTTTCATTCTAAACAAGTTAAATGAAATTATTTAAACAAAATGAATAAGCTCTTATATCACGCATGATTTAGGACGCTTCAAACTAAAAAGAGTTTATAAACACAGTAATAAACAATAATTATCACAAACCCAAATAAAATAAAAGTTTCTCTTACCATACACTTCTTAAGAGGAAAAAATGGATGTGTTGCAGTGGTTACTCTCGTTTCTGCAAAATGAAATGGCCAATATGCTCCAATTCGTCGCGAAAAAAAGATCCTCACAGCAGTATCCTGATAATTTACAATCAATTAGAGACCTTTCAGAATGCTGGTGCATTGGTTGATTTTCACAAATTTTAATTCATATATATAATATGTTACCTTTTAAAGGTAACATATTAGATATATAAGTTATTAATGTCCATTGCATTGCGCTTTTCTTTATGCGCATTCAGTGTCTCGTGCAGGAATCTGAATCCCCCCACCCCTCCCCCTGGGAGGATGGGCTTTAATATAGTATATGTGGAGACATGAATCTGAACTCCAAATGTCTGAACGACTTCATATAAAAACTAGATATAAAAAGGCGAAACGTAGGCCTATTTGTATTGGTTCTCGCTACAGAGATCACGGCGCCCATTTGTTCTTTTAAATTGAATACACTCAAAATTCTGGACACTCCCTTTTTACAAAATTTACTGTTTATGTTTCGTCTTTACCACGGCCAATTGTTTCCTGCTCTAACTGCCCTTTTAAAGAAAAAAAGGAAGACGTAATGTCTTAGTGGCATAAGGGCGTTAGCTCGAATTTCAGGTCAAAAATGAAACATTAAAGCTATGGTCACAAATCAGAGCAGCGACCAACCGATCAGTAGCCTGCACGGTCGCTGCTGGAATTTAGGCATCGCCCAGCGATTAGGTCGGTGCCCGGGCGGCGACCGCCCAGGCACCGAGCGTATTTTTGGGCGGCGAGTGAAAAGTGAGCAGGCGCCGCCCAAATTAACTTCAGCGGCGACCGAGCGATGCCCTAAAAACGAGCGGTGCCTGGGCGGCCGCCGCTCGGTGGCCGGGCAGCCGCCGGGCAGAATTTGTTAAAAACTCGCCGCTCGGCCGCCTAGCAGGATACTTTTGGGTAATGTGACCATAGCATAAGCAGAAGGGCGTTAGCACTAAATCGCCTCAAACTTTTATGAAACTGACTTATTTTCGAGTAAAAAATTATGGCCGTGTTCTACTATAACATTTATATTAGCCTTTAAAGTTTTAAACCAATTTACCAGACGGAAAGCAGTTTAGATATAAAACAAATATTTAACTGCGAATAATTCGAAAAGTAGTTTTCGCGTCGCTCGTGCGCTAACGCCCTTCTGCCACCCGGCCGACGGTATATTCTTATCATCGAACAAGACAGTCAAATGAATTTCACCTATCCAATCTCAAAACCACTACGGCACCTAAATCAATATTAAAGGGGCACGTTCCCCGTATTCCAGAGGGCGTTCAAAATACGTGCGCGTTGGCGGACGGTGCTCGCTGCCTATTGACACCAACAGAATACGGCTCTTACGCAGATGCCGATTATCGCATACATGTGCCGAAGTATTATATTTAAGTTTATCAAATACATTTTGAATTACAGACGGCTTTCTCCCACGTGATGAAACAAATATCTCCCTAACCAGAAACTGGCAAAATAACTGTATGCCTTTCTCCCCCCCCCCCCTTCCGCCCCCAATCCATCCATCGTCCAGTTCCTCTCTACCTCGGATGGCTGAACAGCTACCCCCAGCGTCAAGACAGAGAATACCCATGAAATAATGACTCCTCGATTTCCAAGCTTGAGTCCGCTCCTTGTAGAAAGTCACGTAGCACCTAATTTGATTTGATTTGATTTATTTATTTCTGTTTGATTTTCTTTTTCTTTTGCATTTTTAGAAATATATAATAAACAAACATTGCAAATTTACACATGACAAAATAATTATGTAGAATAAAGTAAGGCTGGCTGTAACTAATCGAAAACATCAAACAGGAGGGTTGACAAAGTAAGCAAAGCTTGATAGTATGTCTACCCTCAAAGGATACATAATAATACTGGTAGAAGGGGAAAAAGACAAAAAAATAAAGAAAAAATAAAGAGGGGATGCACATCAGGATTCACAGATGTATGTGGTAGTTGGATTTCAATTTGATATATAAAGATACAAAAGAAGATTCATATTTGAATATTGAGTGGCCAACTTGGGATATAATAGAATAAGAAGACTCGCGAGGTTCGGACAATACGAATGTGAATGTGAGATCAGCGAGCTGGTTTTAAACCTGGGCCTGCGAGTCGGAGCCTTGAAATGTTTGTATACAACACAGTGTTTAGTCAGTATCCCAACTAGGCCACTCTTTATTCATACGTTTATTCATACCAGGTCATGGAAGGTTATAATCAACGTTTCAATGAATGGAAGCAAAAAAGTAAGAGTACTGCAAATTATCGAGTTTTGTAACAACGGGTAAACGAGGAGAACTTATTTTTATGGTGGATTTAAAGATAAAGAGCAATAAGAAACTTTTTCACCGCTCTTTTAAAGGATAGCATTGTATTCCTCGTTTTTATTTCAGGGGGTAGTGCATTCCAGGTATCAGGGCCAGAATGTCTAATTGAGTTTTGAGCTAAGGCTGTTTTGGCGTTAAATAGGTGATAGTCATTGGAATGTCTGGTTGGGTAGGAATGAAAATTAAAATTATGTTGGAATAAAATGACTAGTGATGGGGGAAGAATGCCAGATTTAAGCCGAAACATGAACAGAGACTTTTGCATGAAGTGTATATCACTTATTGTTAGAGTTTTTAATGTGGCAAATAAAGGGTCAGTGTGGTCGCGGTAACCTGCATTGGTACAAACTCGAATTGTTTTTTTCTGTAACATTAATATGCGATTAGTGTTGCACTTATGATATTGCAGTAAGAAATATATGGTAAAACCAGTGTATTATATAGCATACTAAGCACATGTGTTGGCCAAAAATATTTTAGCTTTATATAGTATAACAATATTGCGAGAAATAGGGGTAGAGATATAGTTCACATGATCATTCCAGTTACATTTTTCATTCATATATACACCTAAGAATTTCGTTGATGACTTTTTTTCTATTGGGACATTATCGACAAGGAGCTCAAAATTATAAATATTGTGATTTCTTGAGTTTCGAAAGTGAATAAAATTGGTGTTCTTTAGGTTCAATGATAATATGTTGCTTTTGAACCATTTCGATAACTTAGGTAGTTCAATGTTCATGGATGCGATCAGCGAATTTAAATCAGAATGTGAATAGAATACATTTGTATCATCGGCAAACAATATATACTATAGAATTGGTGAAACATTAGAAATATCATTGACATATATCACAAATAATAGTGGCCCAAGTATGGAGCCTTGCGGAACTCCACATTTGATAGACGGTACGTTAGAAGTAACTGAATTGAATAAAGTATATTGTTTTCTTGATGATAGGTAATTTTCGAAACAATCAAGTGCTTTACCTCGTACACCGTAATGCTTTAATTTATACAATAATATAGTATGATCAAGAGTATCAAATGCCTTGCTGAGATCCATGAATTTGCCTATGACATGTTTATGGTCAGCCAAGGCATTTGATACTCTATCAAATAGTGTTTTTTTAATAACAAAAATAAATTAAACTTTTTTTGTGCTAAAGGGTGACCCAAAAAAGTTACCTTACCCACCCCCCCCCCCCCCACCAACTGAACGAAATATCGATCTGCCAAATGTTCATATTTTCGGGGGGGGGGGAAATGTCCTCTTACTTATTTTCCACCAACTTGGTGGAAAATAAGTAAGAGGACATTGTAGTCATTTGTATACGGTAAACCTCCCGATTTTCTCGCGATGCTATTTTTGTTACGTTAACATAGCTTAGAACTTCTAATTGGTGTATGAAATCTCATTATTTGATGAATTATCGCATCAGATTCTATGTTCGTGCGCATTATTAATATTTATGATTATATCCCGCATACTAAAAATCTTGCAATCTGATTGGTCTAAACGAGGTCACATGATAAGAGATAGATAAGTACTATCTACCTGCGATAGGACTTTTGTAAGGGAACTTTTTGCTGCTGCCCCACTTGCCATTGAATACGCGTAGCAAAGTAGGTTACGCGAAATCTCAATGTCAATGTCAATGTCAAATGAGCGCGTCGACTTTGTTACATTGTATGCATGTTGCACTTTGTAAAATCTAGATGAAGCTAAACTGTCTGCAGAATCAGTTCTTTTAATTATGTAAAATTCACTTTAAATATACCTTATTGCCGATGTGGGATATAAAACAAATATTAACCTTCTTTACTCGAGCAATGGATACAAACTATCATCGCCTCGGTGATGATAGTTTGTACCATTACCCTCGTAGTCGATTAATATTTGCTTACTAGCGCATGACGTATAGATTTCTTTTGATCCAATCAAATGCAGCGCTAGGATGGATAGGTTAGGTTAAAAATAGTCGCGGCCTGGACCGGACATAAGGAATTCCTAACCCTTGGATCAAACGAATATTCACTCAGCGTTTGCTTTCAAAGCAGCAGTGAAAAGATTGCTGCTCTTCCAATATATTGTTTAATCGTAAATGATCATGTGCTCTTTGTTAGCAACGATATGTGCAATCATCTGTAACTCCTCTTTACTTCAACCCCCTCTCTCTATATTTCTCCTTCCCTCTCCCAATCACTCTTCAGTCTCTACCTATCATCTTCTCTTCTCTTTGTTCTACTTTTGCATCACTAGGAACCCGCTCGCTTATCTTGGAGCCCTGGCCAGTTCTGTTAATAATAAGTTTATAGGTTAATATTTGTCCATATATGTTTTAATGTATACTGATTTTATTTATGTATTCAGAACTGAACCAGTTCTGTTTAAACTAAGTTTATATTTCTTCATGTATGTTTTAATGTATACTGATGTTATTATGTATTCAGAATTGAAATAAAATGAAATGAATTGAAAGGATATAGTCGAAAGAGAGGGGGTCGGATGCCTCACCTCCTCCCCCACCCCATCCTCTGAAGGTACACATTTTATGCATGTAATTACTTGTATATTCAAAATATGCGGATTTCATTTTGCCGAGTGTAACGTCCGTGCCCCCTCCCCCACGGATAATCCACGATAAATAGGGTCGTCGTGCACGCACGTAGCAAACAAGGCCAGGGAACGTTCTAAATGTGACTCAATCAAATGATCTGCAATACATCAAACAAGCAAACAATACAATTATACGTAAATCAAGTTGGCCGAGGAGAACCATATACTCTTAAATGATTGTGCAATCACATTAAAGGTACTATGTCCAATTTGCAGGCCAAGAAATGAAAAGGTTTAATTCCAACGGCATTTGAAAGATAATACTAATTTAGAACTTCCCTAAAAGAGGTGGGGCTTGAAAATGTCTTCAAGTGGGAAAATAACGACTATTAGTTGTCAAATCGACTTAGGAGCTATAGAGCCAATAAGTAATAGTCTTGATTTCCAGACCATTGTACTGAATGGTCATACGTTTTATGCTGCGCAAAGATTCAATCAGTTTAATTTTGGCCATCACAAGAAGTGGGTTATTGATGTAGACAAATGCTCATGTACCCTTTACAGCTCATTTTATGTATGTTATTATCAAAGCAGAAAAAAAGCCAGTCAGTCACTCAATAGTGTCTGACAGTGAAGTCTAGCAAGTAAACAGGTTTCCTTGCATAATTTGAATATTAGGACACTGCTAACATTTACATTTCACAGATAGGACATACATGACATATTCATAATTCCTGCAAAGTTCTACAGAATTTGAGGTTGGCTGCAAAAGGGACATTCTACCTTTAAGACACGCATCGTGTCCCGCTAAATATTGAAACTATTTAAATCTTCGATTATTCCTAATTAACCTGAGAATGGTAATTAATTATTTTTAAGATCGTATAGAAGTTCCTTTAACTCTTTGAAGTTAGCATGCAAGTAACAATTTCGAAAGGGGCGCCGTAATATGAGGGAATGGGTGGAGGAGGTGTCCGACACTTGTCGAAAACTCAGGCAATTGAGAAATCTGAGGACCCTTTGGATATTTTTGATGGTTGAAAGACGCCCAACATCAAGGGTGCGCAACGATCTCCTGTATTAAAGTCAACTGATCCGCCACTTCTCCGTTCCACAACCCCGCATGGTTCTCTTGGACCATCAACTCAACCAATGTCTCATCGAGGCAGTGGCGTACGCCATGGTGTAGGTCCTGACGTTGAGGGCGCTCCGGCATCTTCATCTTGCGGGGACTGTTCTTACTAATTGGATGAAATACAATGAGGATGTGACGCGGGGTCGTAGTATCCTTTTCCCCCTCTCCCTTATCTCTTCCGATGTTTTCACAATTTTTCTGTATTTTCGCCATACTATAGCTCTGGTCACTTCGACACTCATAGCGGTCCCTTAATCCGCTCTACCTAACCGGATGTCTCCCTAGATTATCGGTCGAATTTTCATCTCCACATAGGGAAAGAACGCTCGGCGTCCGCCGCGGTTCCAGGCCACACCCGCGGTTCGCCTCTTCGCACCGATACCCACGAAGCGGTAGTCCATGTTGAGGTTAGACGTGAAACAGTCGTTGCTATGGTACCACCAGCCGCCGCCATTTTGGCGAGCGCAGTTGGTAGCGGGCATCCCGTCGTTATCACGGTCAAAGGTCGAGAAGGAGATGTTGTTGTGTTGACTAAGACCATCATCTGTTAATGACGATTAGAAAATAGAAATGTTTAGTACTGCAGATTTTTTTTTTAATTCGTCAGTTGTAAATACATTTTGATGAGTCGGGACGATAAAGAAATCTTTCCCATGAAATCATAAAGAATACGTGAAGCATAAGCGATCACTTAGGCTTAAAGTAACTCTAATGTATCAAAGAATTTATTTTTTAAATGAACGTTCTGTTTCAAGTTTCCAACACTACTCTCTCTCTCTCTCTCTCTCTCCCTCTCCCCTCTTTCACTCTCTATTTAATAAAGCTTCAGTTCAACTCATTAATAATAATTAAACGTTGTGACCGGGAAAGAACAAAATATTACCTCAATTAGAATTCGGATCCATTTCGTGTAATTGTGTAATTCCCCGTCTCATCACTCAGCATGAAAGTCCAATATCTAAAAATACAATAACGAGATGATGGTAAAAGAAAGTAATATAATCAATACAATGTCATGTATTATCCCCGGTATTATCAAAGGATCAACAAATATTATTGGTGATTATGATCCTGAATTATAAAGAAATTAAATAATATTGAAATACGGGTATCTCAAATATTGTGTAAGTCCGTTCACCCTTGAAAAACAAATGAAAGAGGATGATACGGGCTTATGCCGGGAGGCGTCTTTTTTTACGTAAGGTAGCCATCCTGTCGCTGCATTTGATTGGCTCAATATGACCTATACGTCATGCGCTAGTCATCAATATTCATGATACGCACGCACATAGAATCTGATGCGATAATTTATCAAATATGAGATTTCATACAAAAATTACAAATGCAAAGCTAAGTTTACTTTAAATAAGTGACATTGCGACAAAATCGGGAGGCTTACCGTAAACGAATGACTACCCAGGTCGTAACTTGAGTGTCCATAATCGTACTGGTTAATTTAGTCCAGAATCTGGCCGATTTAATTTTGAATTTGATCTCCACCTCACCGTACCAACGCAAATATTCATATATTCAAATATTAATATGCATTCTAGGATGGCTACCTTACGGAAAAAAGACGCTGCCGGGAGCTCCCCCCCCCCCCCCCCCCCCGATAAACTGGCGTACATCTAGACTTTGAGGGACAATGGCATCATGAAAAAACAGGGGCACCTACTCCGTGAATAAACTACCAAAGAAATAAAATCATTGATAAGGGTAGGTATGAGGGGGGGGGGGGGAGGGGGCTGGCGTCTTTTTTCAAGTTCCAATTCCCATTTACATCTCCCTCTGTTCTCCCCCTCCCCCATTTACCATTGATTGGTGAGGACATGTTCCTCTTGTTCTCACCCGTAGCTAAATGTGATAAATCTCATTAATACGAGGCATAATCCAAAACTATGTGTCGATAGTATACCTAACATTCTCGATCACATAATAGTTATTTGAAGATTTCTCACTTTTATTTACCAAGTTATTTATCAAATTTTCAAACAAAAGGAGAATGCTCAATGCCTCTTACTTGGTAAAGATCTCTGTCCACTGGGAGTCCCTCAGTTCGATTCTCAGCTCGTGTCTTCTCTGCATGGAGATCCGGTAAATCCAGTCCAATCCTAAAAAGAACTCGCCCTGTAGATTGCCGAAACCTCGTACGTAATCAGCCCAGGGGCGGTTGAAGTTCTCACGCCCTCCCCAGTGCCTCTGGATAACCTGAAGGAAATAATCATATTAATATTGATAATAATAATGATAATGATAATAATAACATTACTACTAGTAAAAATGATAATAATAATACATGCTACAATAATAATAGTAGTAATAATAATAATAACAATAAAAATAATAATACAAATGATGACGATAATGAAGATGATGATGATGATGATGATGATGGAAAGAGGGGTCTAGGAGAGAAGGGAGTTCAGCTAGACATGCAGGACATGGAAGTGGTGGATCCATGATTCACCTGCGGGGCGGAGAGGGGGGGGGGGAACGGGGCTACACGAGCGGAAAAATCACTGCCAACTAAGTTAATATACAGAGTTCTCACATTTTCTTTAAGTGTCCTTATAATCCGAATTGTATGGCACGAAAAAAACATAGACAATCTAAACAAATTGTGAAGATTCGACATTCCATTAATCAATTATTATTATTTTTGTAAATGACAAACAATTTTAACTGAAGGGAAAAACACCGAAAAACATCATTGAGGTCCCTGAAAACAAATTTAAAGACAGGCAGGCCTGATCTAAGATTGTAAAAAGGAAAAAAAGGGAATGATATTTCAGACATGATTTTTCTTTCACAAGAATATGATTCTGGAATCTCACCGTAAACAGGGCATTATATTTTCTTTCTTACTTAACGCTCCCCCTTCCCATTTGTCCTTCTTTTTCTCACTAGCGGGTTGCCCCATAGATACGCCCACATATTTATAGCTATGTATGCTTACTGTCCATCCCCCGCCATCTTGCTGCTGCTCGCAGAAAACGTCTTTTCTTCCACATTTGTTGATATCAGACACGAAGATGGTGTAGACCGCGTCGTGCCCGCCGCCAAACTCCCGGATGTCGAAGCAGGTCTTGGGAAGGGGCAAGGGCGCTTCATAATGAGACAAAGAGAGGGTGAAAATAAATTATTATGTTCGACCACATCATCGGCTGCTTAATTTTTCATTTACACATACAATAAGGACATGGATGAGTGTTAAGCATTGTAAAGAAAAAATACGATAATTAAAAAAAAATAAAAAATTCACCAGTTATGGGGCAATGGTCAACGAGGTGGAATTTGAATTTTTACATTTCGTTTAGTTACTGTTAACGTCATAATTGAAAGTTACCACTTTACGACTGTCAGTGACTGTATTATGCTCGCTCCGCTGGCATACATTTTGAAACTTGAATGTTGGTATCACGGACGTGTGCCCAGCCATTGAGCTGACGATTGCTTCATTGAGGGAGGAGGGAGGGAGGGTGGGGGGGGGGGGAGGGGGGTCACCGGTCAATGTTGATTGAAAAGAAATGTACAAAAAAGTCATTGAATGAAGGCATGGTGTGGGAAGGGTCCTAGCATATTTGAAAGTTTCTCCCCTCTCTCGCTCTCTCTCTCTCTTACTACTATTCCCCACTATTCGATTGGGGGCTAAGCCACTGTCTCTATAAAACTGGTCTATTTACCAAATAATAAATGTCATACTTACTTGTGCCAGCGACTCCCCCGAATCCGCTCGTTCCACAACAAGGGTCGTCTATGGGTGATCCAACCAATTCATCACCCAGCAGCCATACTCCTTCACATCTTGCCCATAACAGAGTCAGAAGAACACCAACAACATTGCAAAAAAATGAATCCATGTTGCTTCATTCAAGCTTTGAACCTGAGGGACGAGGACTTCTTGTATTGTGACGTCAAATGTCCAATATGAAGTTACGAATACCGCCTGGCGTATGGGAATTCGTTGAGGTCGTGTTTTCACAGACCTTACCTGCTAGAAGATGTTCCTCAGACTATATCTGCGAAGGGGGGGGGGGGGAGGGGGGAGTAACTAATCACGTCGAGTGCGCGGGGCATTATAATATTCGGCACTCATAGATTCGACGCATTATGATGTATTTGATTGGTAAACTAGTAGTGTTAAATATTAAGATGACATATTATAAGACATGGAATGAACTATCAACGAAATGAAGGATGGATTTTTTTTTAATGCTCAAGTTCACATAACGTACTTTATGCTGAATAGGCCTAGCTGAGAACATGGTATTAACTTGACAAACTACATGTACCAGGTGATTAATCTAGTAGTTAGAAATTAATGCTCTTCGTCGTCGCTTTCTACAGGGCATATAAATTATAGACCTGAAAGAATAACAATGTTTTGTCAGACTTCCATGATTCCATGCACTTCGCAAGGCATTCTTGCCTCAGCGTTGATGACCTCATATAGCGTCATTACAGGCTTTACAGGATGTGTAAATTGCAGAGGAAAATCTAGCGAACCAGACTTGAGAGGGCCTGACTCCATTACGAGTCTAATTATCTTGAGACTTAAAACAGACTATGATAACATATAACCATAGTCCATAGAGATATATTTGCTTTAAAAAAAAATGTATATATATATATTTCTATGCATGTAGCATACTCACTCCGTTCTGACATTTAAATATCAACATCATTCTGTAAGCATGGTGAGTGTACAAAGGGGGCAGTGACAGTGACAGATTCATATGACAAAAGTACGTTAGGTAAAATCTAATTACGTGGAAATATCAACATATGAATTTGACCCTTAATTGTCCTGAGAAAGAAAAAAAAGGTAACGATGAATGATAAACTTTGAGGACGAAGGTGAGAATAAAGAAAAAAAAGAGATAAAGACCTACATTAGTCCGTATGGAAGGATGATCAACAAAATTCCCACAACAACTTTTTTTTAATTTGTGTGTGTTGTGTGTGCTTTGCTATTAATGGCTCAATTTTCTTCCATTTCTACCCCCTTCTATCTCTCTCTCTCTCTTTCTCTCTCTCCCTCTCTCTCTCTATCTCCACTTTGCTTTCTCTCTCTCTATCTCCACTTTGCTTTCTCACTCTCTCATCCCTTCTGCCTTTCGCTCTCTCTCCCCTCATTCTTTCCTTATTTTCCGTCGTCTCCCTTGCTGTAATTATTACCCCTCTGTCTTGCAATGATATTTTCTGTCCATTGGGGGCGCTACAACAATAAACTGCGGAGATTTTTTTTTGTTGAACGGGTAAATTCACCTATTCATCAAGTGCTACCCTCAAGATTATTAAAGCCACACTGTCCTATTTGTAGCTACTTGCTCCCTCTATATAGAAAACAATGCCTAACCATTGGTCCCCCATGATCCTCTTTTTCTTATGTTAATTGAGAGCTGAGTTGATGAGATAACCACCTGTCCAGTGAGCTTGCAGGGCGGTAAAATCCTCCTATAAACAAGAAAAGTTTTAAAAAATAAAATGTTTCCCCCCGTTGCATTGCAAAACTTTGAGTTTGAAGTTATAAGTAAGAAATACATAAGAATAATAGAAAAGAAGATGACTACAAAATGTCAACGAGACGGATGGCCCCCAAAGACCAACAGTCCACGAGACTGACCAAACAAAGAATCACATCAGGGGAAATAGAAAATTATGTCGATCTCATGAGCAGTCGGTCAGGTAGTCCAGATTCAGTCCGTTCGTTCTTTTTATCCCCCACACACAGCGCAGTCTCTCCACTGATCGCGCAATCCCCAAATTTTCGTATTCAGGACCCAGATTTAGAGGAATGGCTAGGTCTACTTTCAACGTTGAGGGTGTGTTATTTTATCAGCTGATTGGGTGCGCTAAACGAAAACGGTACAGAGGCTGGACTATCGGTCAGGTGGAACGTGTGTCTATTGAATCATCTGGAAAGCCATCACAAGGTCCATGAGACCGTTCGGCCTTGTCCGGCGGTCTCGAGATTTGTAGCCTTCATGTATTCATAAAATGATGAAACCCGTATTTTGATACACAACAGACAGTGCGGTTGAGAGCAATTTTTATCGATGGCTCATTGGAAAAATCCTATACTATTATTATTGTTATTAAAGATAAACTCTAGTTCTGGTAAAAAAAAGAAAATTAATTCTCACAGAATCAAACGAAACTTACACTGAATGTTCAAGATTACAAATAAATGACATGTGCCAAACAATTTTGGAAGAAAATGTATACTGGCTGAGTAATGAGCATAGAAAGACAAGGAAATCAAGGTAGTACTAGCCCCGACACCATGTGTGTTGTCCCATATATAGCTTTCTGTGTACAGTGCTTGTTACTTTACCAAGACTCGGTCAAATTTATTATGATTTTGATGACTCCAGAACCTTGCAGTGCACACCAATACTTACATGCTACATGATCAACTGTTTCTGATCCATTCCACACCTTTTCTTTCACAATGCAATCGCATTACCAGTACTAAAGTTTATCTTTAATGAGAAAACAAATGATAACAAGCGATATTTATTCTATATTCATCTAATAGCTGTTTATTAGTCATCATAATTTGGGGATTATCTTTTATTTTATTTAGTTTACTAGTTTAGTTTATTTTATTTATACGCGGTGAAAGCATGAAACAGTTCGAAGACTGGTTTCAATCAGGGCCGTGTTAATAAAAAGCAACAAAATCATGACATATAAAAAAAGTAATATAACACTGACAAATTTACCATATGGAAACGTTTGCTTCGATTTGTCTCGTAAAAGAAGTTGAACACAAACTGACTCCCACACGGTGTTGAGTGCTCAGGGGTCACGGGCTACTGGCTTCATCGGGCAGGTAGTTCCATTATGTGAATGGGTAAATTAACTATTACAAAATGAGGGGACACATTACATTGTACAATAGGGACACACATTGTTTTTATTGTGCAGAACTTACGCTTTTATTGACTTACTTATTGACTGAAACTATAAAACCAAAATGCATTTTGTATTCTAACAATTGGAGTACAAAGAATAATAACAGGTGAATGAAATGCATAAACACCACAAACACCTGGGAAGGAAGCATTCATAAATTTGAATACATATAGTTGATAAACGACTCCGCATGAAACTATAAAACCAATATTCAATTTGCGTTCTAGCAATTGGAGTACAAAGAATGATAGCAGGTGAATGAAATGCTTCAACAACTCAAACACCTGGGAAGGAAGCATCCATAAATTTGAATAATTTATTTGATAAACGACTCCGAATTTGGATGTTTGGTGGAGCAGAAAGCAGTGGATTCTTAACAACACGAACCCATTTAACAGAATTTCGGAACGTAAATTAAATTTAGCGCGGTTGGAAAATGCATCTTTCTATCCTGCGACTTTAATGGTACGATCCAGTAAATTAAAACAGTAAAATGGCTCATATTTTAAAATTACTCATTAAATAAAACCCAAAACTTCAGTGATATCACACAAAATCTTACTAATAATTAAAAAAGATGGATAGACATTGTGAAAGTGTAGCATTTTACGATAAAAGACACCGATTTAGCGAAGATGACGCCATAAGAACCTGTTTATGTGCGCTTGCATCAGGGAATTCAAGGTCAAAAGGTCAATTCAGACGCTGATAAGTTATTGGTCAAGCCTTTTTTTTCCCTTTATTCCGACAAAATTATACAATCAATCAAAACAAGTTTAATACCAAAAGAAAGCTAACTTTTAGTATTTTCATTAACCGCTTGCCCCAAAGTCGCTTGACCACCGTGAAACGAGTGAGAGCTTGCGAGAGCGGCCAAAGTGTGATTCAAACTCGCTATTTGCTCTTCTCCAACGCAGAAAAAGACGACATTGTGCTGGATAAATACATTTTTTCCGACAAAAGTACAGAAAATTTGCAAATGGTCTTGTTATATTATACTTTATGGAATGTTACCCGAGTGACTTCCGGGCGCCCCAATGCTGGAAAGAAAAGCACATTTTAGAAAACTTCACTTTTTCATGGAAAATTGCTTATTTGTTCTATGCACGCAAGTCAGATTGAGCGGATGATACAACGTTTCCATATGAACCATAACACAACAATATATAGAAAATAATTTAAAACACTTTAGTAACTGAAACTATATTGCCTAGGCCTAAAAGGTAAACAAATAAAAAATAAGTTATGAACATCAAAATCTGTTGGATATTATATAGAAGAAACAAATTGAAGTATAACAAGATAATACATAAGTTAAGAACATACAGGTTGTATATATATATGACTATGTTAAATATTGAATAAGTAAAACTTTAAAACAAAACAAAAAATACACATAGGCCTACATGTAAAAGTAAAAACTTCGCCCTTGTTTCATTGTCACTTCATGAAAACTGTTTGTAAATATATTCGACCTTTCGACAAAAGAATTAAAAAATATTTATTTATTAAAAAAACTGCGTCCTAAAGCTTCCATCGTAATTCTTAATATGATAGATACATGAAAAGTTTTCAGTAAACATACATGTAAATATTGAGAATCACATAGTCATGCATGCTTCTTTTTAAAACCTAACCTAGCCATCCTACCGCTGCATTTAATTGGATCAAAAGAAACCTATACTAATAATAATAATAACAATAACAACATTTACAATGCGCACTATATCCACCCCAAGGGATGCTCAAGGCACGAAGATAAACAAAAAACTAAATACTTTCATTATTGCAATGATGAAACTTTGATTGGCCAATTTTATCAAAATTCAATGTTTGGAAAGCTCCCAGTCCGAAGTAATTACTATATTATCAATCACAAAACGCTTAAATACAGCCCGGGCATAGCACCTAAAGAGCTCTCCGAACGCTGCTGAGATGTAATTGGGTTCTGGTAAATATGCAGATACGTTTTAAATTCATAATTATAGCTTACACTTTCCTTCATGAAAGTGTTAGACTGAATTGCATTTCTATATGTCTTTTGGATAAAACAATATCATAAATGGATGGATGGAGAAAAATAGAATTAATAAAATTCAACAACAATTTTCAATCAAACGGGTTCTTAAAATCTGATTCAGTCAAAAGACTTTTATTTTCAGCAATCAAAATGGGTTTAATATCAGTGTTCAATCTGATTATTTTTTCAGTTCAAAGTAGCGGCAGCTGCTGTCGGGCACATCAAACACACTCAGAGATACCTGCTCTTGCCTTCGATCATTCAATTCGCAGAGGTCACTACCGTGGTCAAAGTTGAATGAGAGACAGTCACTGTTGAGTGAACACGTCATCGCGCACTGTGTCCTAGTGGTTGCGCGCGCGGTGTCAATCACATGGCCCCGCATACAGGCGTTTGTGTTGGGCGCACCAGGGGCTGCAAACAGCTTGGAGTTCATGGCCGGCCGTGATGGTGAGTTCGCCGTGGTCGATGGTCCAGTGGTTACGGATTCAGTTGTAATGATGGGATCTGTGTTTCAAGAAGTATGAAGATATGCATAAAAACATAGGTAAACTAGTGGGAAAGAAAGTGACAGAAAAACAGACAAGGAAGGCAAATGCAAGCGAAAAACAAATTGATCCCGTTACCAAGTTACCAATGATAGGTACCCTGACCTAATGTTATTCGATTATTAGTTTATTATTATTATTTCATTGTAGGATTGGAGACCTCCCCCCCCCCCCCCCCCCCCCCCACTGCCCACTCCCTCCAAGTGACCTCCATATACTGGGCATTGGGGTGGTTGCAGTGTGTTTAAAAGGTTTAAAATTAGTATTTATTCATTTCTTTGTCAATTTTAAGTTCTATCTACACTCTAAATAAAAACTGCTCAATTTGAGTAAAAATGTTAATCTTTTAAGTAGTCAAAAGGGAACCACCCAACTTTTGAGTAAACTTTACTCAGCATGTGTTGAGTAACAAATCTACCCATCTGTTGAGTAAAAATATTACTCAATAACATACTAAATCTCTACTCAGTTTGAATGAGTCAACCTTTACTCAATATTTACTCCTTTGTTGAGCGGTTCCCTTTTTTACTCAGCATCTGGGTAGAGACGTACTCAACTCATGTCGAGTAAGAAACTGCTCATGAGTTGAGCCAAATATTACTCAATTAACGAGTACATGTTTTGACTCAAACATTGAGTATGATGTCAAGCTGTTGCACTTTCCATCGATCCAACTTTCACTCGCACCCGAGGTAAATTCAGGTCAGAGATCACTGTTGAGTTATTTATCACCTGCCGCCGCGTAATACCCCCGTAATACCCAACCATAGTTTACTCAAAATCGACACAAACAAGTTCTTTCTCAATGTTGAGTCATTGATTTACTCTTTATCGAAGGTAACGAATTACTCGGATGACGAGTACCACTAAAATTGATTTCTTACTCGAGCTTGAGTACTGAATTGCTCATTTTGTTACTTAGCTTGTTTTACTCGGCACAATTTACTCGCTGAAATTAAGAGTGTAGATAGGGGCCAATTAATTGCAAAGCTGAAAGAAAAAGAAAATTATGTACAAAATCATGGTCTATATGAAGTTCGTGTATAATGGATAGAAAATCGGCAGAGCGATGGTCTTCTTTTTGGATAATAAACCACCGTCAGGCTTACCTATAGATCCTACACTCTTAATTTCAGCGAGTAAATTGTGCCGAGTAATACAAGCTGAGTAACAAAATGAGCAATTCAGTACTCAAGCTTGAGTAAGTAATCAATTTTAGTGGTACTCGTCATCCGAGTAATTTGTTACCTTCGATAAAGAGTAAATCAATGACTCAACATTGAGTAAGAACTTCGTTTGTTTCAATTTTGAGTAAACTACGGTTGGGTATTAGCTGTCTCGTGCATGCATGTGCGCGTGCAGAAAGATGCAAAAGAACTGAGATAGATGTGACACATTGGTAAGAAATTCTGAGCTCATGGATCGAGCTTGGAAGAGCTCCAACCGACATTTCTAGGTAAGAAATCCTCATGATAATATTAAAAGAGCTACCGTGTGATATTTAGTCAAGTCTCAAGGACACTGTTGAACAAGATTATGAAATTATTGTTGTCACTGTCGATGTCATTAATGTGATCGTGAACTTGGGCAATTCTCTAAGGGCGAGCGTGCATGCATTCATTTAGTGACCGGTAATAGCTAGCCTACTTTATTGTATTTGTATTAAACACGTATTGGCCTGGGGTAGGCCTATTGATGCAGATGGATCTAGGACAATTACCCCTGGGCAATCGGCCAATTACCAGTGGGACAATTACCCCCCCACCCCAGAAAATAACCCCTACGACCCGGAGTAGGACAACTTCCCCCCGAAAAAGACAATCTTCTTTTATCAAAACCAATTAGTTGTTATCATCCTATCGAAAATTAATGCACATATTAACCTCTACCTTGTTTATTCCTACCATGTTAACTACATAGCCAAATGTTATCATTTTAGGAAGGAACTTGCTTTGGACCTTTTTTCTGACCTCCTTCAGAGGAAGGAGCCAACTGTTTTTGTTGTTGTTTTAAGGAACACCAAGGAAGCCAGGACAGTGTTATGTAGTCATCGAGAGAAGCGCCTATTCATGCTCTTCATTGACAGCAGCAGTTGACTACTGCTACAAGATGTTTCAAGTACTACAGCTTGATTACCCTGCCCAGGTAGCTGTGATATGGGACTCCTTTGATCGTCTCATTTATGGAATTCGTACCAAGGATTTTAAACCATGGACCCTAGTACAGATGGACTAATAATGAGAGTCTTTCTTTGATCACATCATTACCACCGCCACCTGATAATGTGTATGTTGATGAGGACATTTATTTGACGCAACAATGTAATCACGCATCATCACAGACAAAAGAACTTTTACATTTCTTCAGATTATTTTCGCTGTGCCAGGGCCCAGAGTGTAGTTTCAGGAAAAGTATCATGATTTAAGACCAGTTATGCGGTGGTCACATCCCGCCGTACTTGCAAGCGCGTGCTGTCTACATGCAAAAACGTGGGCAAAATGTGGGTATCCGTACGTGATGAGTACCGCCTCCGTACGGATTTGGGAGCACGCAGACACACCGTAGCACTTTTAGTGCACGAGGAACTTTCGCTGCGTTCGGGCTGCGTTCGGGCTACCGATTCACCCCAGTGCGTGTGACGTGCGTGCCCGGTACTGCCAACGAGCGCACAACGCACTGACTCCGTGCGTCTTTTAAAGGCGCACGTGATCAGTGCGTGGTCCGTGCTTACTCGCCACTTCCCCAGTTCAGCTATCCAATGAGCACGCAGAACTCACGTGGACCGTACCGAGTAAGCACTTACAACGCACGTTGTTCGCACTGATTTATGCAGTATAGTCTCTTCGGTGGAATGGGCGGCATATTGAGGCAGCAACAGCTTGGACTTCTGGAGAACATCGGAATGTCGTTCTATATAAACACCGAGTTCATCGCACGTGCACGCACTTACAACATGCGAGTGAGTAAGGACACCGTACGTGAGCAGCACTTGTTAGTACGGCCTCCGTATGATAACGTGGCAACCGCAAGGAGACCGTACGTTGCAAGCACGTTGTAAGCACGTACAACGCACTTACCACGTGCGCAATGTACGATGCACGCAACCGTTCACGGCCAGGCTGGCCACGTACTTACGCAGTGCGTGTGACGCGCGTTGCCGGTACTCCCTGCCTTTGCCACTCCCTCCCTACGTTTTCAGAAAAACGTGGCGGCCGTGGCCTCCCCAAAAACCGTACGGACTAAAAACACGCACGATGGGATGTGACCAACGCTTTAAGGGAGCAGTGAACCCCTAATTATGACAATTTGTGTGATATTAGATTGAAAAAGAAGTGGACACTGCATGGTGGACATACATCTGCACTTGCAAAACTTTGAAAAATACATATTCTTTACTGTCCTATTACTTTCTATTCCTTGAAAATGGATAGGATAATTAAGTTTTAAAATGAACTTTAATATCATTGTGTTACAGCCGAATTTACAGGTTTCTCTTGTAAACTACTTCTAATTTTCTATTGAAGACTTCATATACCTTAATATTCATATGTACGCCACAACCGCACATGCATTTTCGTGATTTTAAGGGATTCAGCTTCTTTTGCGCAGGCATTTTCCAGGCACAGTTCTGTTTTTTGGATGGCTGACTGGCGGCGGTCGTGATGGGATCAAGCTTGGAAGCATGTTTGGAATGTCATTATGATACTTCTGACAGAGTCAGGTGCATGCATGTATTATGGTACCGATCAGTGTCCATTTGTAGTAGCTCAATGATTAAACGACTTCACTGCCTGCCGTAGAAACAAACAAAATTAACAAAAGATTTAACTTCGTTTCGTTGAAGATCAGCCATAGAAAAAAGACCTCATGTATGGCTGATTGTCAACGAAACGGTGTTAAGTTTTTTGTCAATTATGTTTGTTGCTACGGCAGGCAGCCAGGGGAATAGAATTCGTTTGATGAAATTATGGAAATGCAAGCATTATTTTAAACAAACAGAACTTGTTATTCCTAGTTCATTTTCCTGATTGAGGTGTCATACTAAAGGGCAGAAAATGAACTTTCTATAAATGTGATTTTATCTTTGAAATTCAGATACCGTTCGCCTTATGACTTTTTGGTATCCTTTCTTCAAATTTATTTTGATCACTCATGCGTGAAATATGCATCAAATGAAAGAGGAGGATCTAAGCTTTACAGATATGTGTCATTTATTGATTTTAATTGTGATTAAGTTATGATAAAACATCGATAATTCTCGGTTTCGTTTTTTCTGAGACGCACTGTAAAAATATAAATCAGGAGATTCCTGTAATTAAACTGTTTTTTACTTGATTTTTATTGATAATAATAATAATTATCCTTGCTTATATAGCGCCTAACACTTCCTATGCAGAAGTCTCTAAGCGCTCTACAATAATGCAGCATAATGACCCTGGCATTAATCTTTGTCAATATGACTTTTGTGTCAAATATTTAACTTACAGAATTGATGCCAAAAACTTGAATGCTCATTACGATGATTCGATGTACAGTAACATTGTTTTAAAATTGAAAACTGTAAATTACAAACTTTTTAATATCATGTATAATGAAAAAACTCTGTAACTGAGAGGAAAAACATTCCAGAGTTACAAATTTATAGATTAAAGAGGAAGTTGCATTTATTGACTTTCAGTATTGACACTAAAAACTTATCGAAGTCAAGAAATGCAACTTCCTTTTAAATCTTTAAATTTGTAACTCTGTAATCAGGAGATTCATGTATTTTTTTTTTTTTTACTTGACTTTCATTGATGGCATTAATCATAACAAGATGAGTGCGATATTTAACATTCAGAATTGATGCCCAAAACTTGAATGCTGATTATGATGATGCGATGTAAATTAACAATGTTTTAAAATTGAAATTTTTAAAGTACATACTTTTTAATATCATGTATGATGAGAGAACTCTGAGTTTTCACTGTGATTCAAACTGATTTTGGAAATTAAAGTCCACAAATTATGTTACTGAATTTAAAATAACGTGGATTTTATGTTATTTGCATAGTGTGTGAGTGAAGAACTTTAGAAATCAGGCAAATTATGGTTTATATTCTCTATTGACAAATAAAGGTTACTTAACAGCTGTTAAAAAAGACCAATATTAATCAGCGGTTTAGTTAAATCCTTAGTCATAAAGTTACAACCCTAGTAGAATCCACCTTTGTTTTAATCAGTATTGAGTAAAAACGTGACTGTACTTAATAGCTTATTACATGTTTTTACTCAATATTGATTGAGCAACTAAGCGTTACCCAGAAAACATCATACTCAATATTTGAGCAAAAAATTGCCCAAACAAATTGAGTCAAAACATGTACCCGTTAATTGAGTAAAATTTGGCTCAACTCATGAGCAGTTTCTTACTCGACATGAGTTGAGTACGTTTCTACCCAGATGCTGAGTAAAAAAGGGAACCGCTCAACAAAGGAGTAAATATTGAATAAAGGTTGACTAATTCAAACTGAGTAGAGATTTAGTCTTTTATTGAGTAATATTTTTACTCAACAGATGAGTAGATTGTTACTCAACACATGCTGAGTAAAGTTTACTCAAAAGTTGGGTGATTCCCTTTTGACTACTTAAAAGAGTAACATTTTTACTCAAATTGAGCAGTTTTCATTTAGAGTGTACCAGTGGCAGATCCAGGATGGGCCGGGGGGGGGGGGGGGCACAAGTTCTATAACTCACAATAAAAAGAAGAAGAAAAGAACTTCAACCTTTTGAGAGGGAGAGGTGGGGCACACGCACCCTTTGCCCCCTGGATCTTTCACTATCTACCTTGAATAAAAAGAAGCCATTTCGGTGCGTTAGGCAGCTGTGTTGGGGATGACACAACTTTCTTAGCCACTGTGACGTCATCTGTCTTGTCCAACCAGTAAAGCATCTCATGGAGAGAGTCCGTGAAATAGAGGTCATTCTCCACCCCTCGCAAGGCTATTACATACGGGTTAAATGTACTTTCACCCACCACCCCGGTCACGTGGACGCGGCGGTCGGAACCGTTGAGGTATACCGATTCGATCCGGTTGGTCCCCTTGCTGCTCCAGTATACTCGTTCCTCTGTGGACGAGAAGTTAATCCGATTCAATAAAACTTGATATCAGCGACAAGCTACATTAAATGATCATGAAGATATGAGGCGGTTAAAGGTAAAGACCAGTAATGGTCATGCGATTGCATTGTGAAAGAAACGATGCGGAATCGATCAGAAAAGGTTGATCATCTAGCATCTAGCATCTGCAAGGTTCTGGAATCATCAAAATGATAAGAAATTTGGCCCATTCTTCGTAAAGTTACAAGCACTATACACAGAAAGATGTATATGGGACTACCCTATATCTCTCACACGACCATGAGAGAAACAAATTTACCAAATATATGAATTAGTAGGCGGTTTCCCGGCAAATTTGTTATCATCATGTATTAGTCAAAACATATTCTTTCACATGATTGGTAATGAGAGCTTCCATTTCATTTTTTGAAATTGGGGCGTTTCCAATACTGGTCTTTACCTTTAACCTTTGTTCACGTGTAAATGAATGGAAACTGCGCGCAACGATTAGGAGTTCCATGAATTGAACTTTGACTACGTATACGCCGCGTTATCGTGTCACGATAGCGAGCTTTAGATTCTGACACCGAAGGACCTCGACTACGAGTGACGTCATTGTTATGCTCGTCGTTGAATCCATGTTGGGCCTCCTCTTGTTAGTGTTTTAGATTGTCACACGACGCGGTGCCAATGTTTAAACGCATGCGCAGTGATATTCGTTTGAACACTCGACAAATCTTCTTTGTTACGTCATATCGATATCGAATTTTAGATATCGGTACGTATGCACAGCTGTTCGAACGTCAGCTCCATGAAGGGGGTGAGTGTAGCCTGGAGAGACTGCGTGTCTTTCTCGTAATATAGCCTGACTCGGGGCCAATCGGGTCTGATACGATTACGGACGACGCGACCGCAGCAATCACGTGCGTGCAACATACGCAAAACCAAAGCGTGAAGAGAACTTCGTTCTGTTTCGCGAACGCTGACCATGGAGTCGCTGGCTACCGTTCATCAAGTTCATCAAGTCCATTCGTTTACGTGCAGTTGTCGAGAAGAAGGCGAAGATGACATTAACCAGTATTTGCCAAGCTTCAATCCATTTGATTTCGTCAACAAAGTGAAATTAAATAGGTTGAAGTACTGTGATGATCACATTCAGAGGTATACATTTGTTGTTTTCATTGCAGTCACATTAAATTCTAGTCTCACCAAATACTGTAGTCTGCTGGCCGGCTTTGGCATTCGTGTCCAGCTCGTAGTCGTTGTGAAATTGTGATCACTTCAAGAAAGGCCTAAAATTAGCCCGGCTCCCGTTGTGTCAATTCACAGACGACAAGCTAGAAACAGGTGGCGCATGCGCAGTTCCTCGAAATGGCTACACTCATAGTCGACGTCGTTCAGTTTCAGAATCTAAATCAATACGCTATGGATGAGTATGCTATCTTCCATCATTCCTCGCCGAACATGGAGCAAAATACTCTTTAATATTCATAATGGATGTACATGACATAAATGGTCATTAATCATTAACTCATCAGTTTTTTAAAGTATCTTATAGGTAGAAACTGAAATTATTTACCAATGTAGTCGAGCACTAAACTCCTAAAATATCCGACGTCGCTTGCTACAATGACGATACGACCTGTCCCGTTTATATTCGATCGTTCAATCTTCTCCAAGTCGCTGTTACACCAAATTACAAATCTAGGTGAAGCAAGGATATGTGTAATCTAAATCCGAGTATAAAGGAAGGGGGGGGTGTCCTCTGATTTAGCTTGGACAAGGGGGGGGGGGGGGGCTGGGGGTGCGGCTGAAGCTGCCAAACCATATACCCATTAAAGGTCATTAACTTGACATAAAATGGAATTCCATTCATCGGCGAGGACTTTGGATGAGAAAACAAATTAATTCAATTATTTTGGCATCTGGGGTTTGCATTTTAGCGAGAATATGGGTGAGGTGTTATTTTTAGGAAAATAATATCCCATGTTCCAGGCAAAGATCTAAAAGTAGGGCCAGGGTTACACAAAAATTCCAATGCAAAATCATACCCCATGTTTTATTAGAAAAAATATGTTTTTCAAAATAGGGACCAATTAGAGTGGCACATCTTTGTATATCGCTTGAGGCAAGTATCACTGATCAAAGAGAAAAAATGATAATAAGCAAAATGGAAAAAAATAAATAGGCTGGTTAGGGATAAAACAATACAGGATGAAATGTTGCGCTTGGTAGTAGATGTACACATGAAATTTAAGTCAACAAAATTTGTGTTGAAATTGACCCAAATAATATTTAGAGAACAGTATCAAAAAGCAAAAACCTCCATCCAGTATCAAATCAACTATTAAAAATGGCAGAGGAGTGACCAACTATTTCAAAATGGTTAATGGTTTTACTTTTTTACTGTTAACATTCTGGATTCAACATATAGGTTGAATGCAGCACGTTTAAAATGTAAATCCGGCATTTGAAAAAGTGGTTGCTCCTTGGCTCTTTTAATTCACGTAAATGTTGATTTAACATGTTAGTTTTAGGGTGTCCTCTTCATTTTCGAGAAGAAAAAAAACGGCCGGGAAACTAGGAATCAATATCACTTGGCCTATTTAACCCATTTTTCTTCGACACAACGACGTCTTTTGGATGAACAATATCACTGTCGATCAGCACCCTCCCCGGATCGTTCCATCAAAGTTGACGAACTCGATCTGATTTTTGCCCACGTCGCACCACAATACGCGGTCATTGACGGTGTCGATGGCGATGCCCCGGTTCCTGAAATTAATTGGAGTAAAATTTAAGCATCATTTATTTATTATTTATTTCCATCATCACATTATGTACCGAGATAGAAATTAAATATCATAACACATTAAAGTATGAAATTTCCTGTCAATTGACATAATAAATGATAAAATGTAAAGACAATATATAGTATAAAACAGCCAAGGAGGCTTCATAACTAATTATTGAATGCAACTCTTATAATACTATTAAGGAAACGGTTATAAGATATACAAGTAAAGTAAACAACGGATTGTAATTCAGTATAAAATACGAAGGATTTTTATTAAGAAATTACTGGGTACAAAATTACGAAGACGTAAAGGCATTGGTAGTTTTAGTTAAAGTCGAAAGGGTAAACCTTATTGTTTGATTTATTTGAGGGGTAGAACACCTAAGCCTTTTACAGAATTCGCTCAGGTAGGCCTGTATCTTTGAGATATCATGCAGATATGTTTTAGTATTCGGATTTTTGTATTATATAACCATCATCATTGTGAGGTGGTGGGTGGGGTTGGGGCGTGTCCGTCGTTCTCTGTGTTTTGGGGAATTTACAAAATTTTAAATAGCAATTACGACCGTATACTTCAAGGATAAATTCTTTTCCGAATCTACATTATTCACAGGGGGAAACTTCTAATCAAGTAAGGTACACGATAGGTGAAGAAGAACTCAATGACGATTCAATACGGTTCTAGGAGATTTACACCCTGGACGTTCACCCCCCGGCCAATTATTATCGGGACAAGTGCCCCCCTCCCAAAGGACAATTACCCCCGGAAAATTACCCTCGAGGACAATTACCCCTTTAAATAATCACCCCACCCCCGAGGACAAATACCCTCCGAAAAACTGCTTTAAATTAATAAAAAAGCTAATTATAAGGGTGAACTTCCCTTTTAATGAACAGGGGGGGGGGGGGGGGGGGGGTAATTGTCATTGGGGGAAAGTTTTCCGGGGGTTATTTTCCGGGGGTAATTTTCCCGGGGTGATTGTCCATGTGGTACTTATCCTGATACGATTTTCTTATGGTTCACAAACATATTTATTAAGAAGCCATCATTGGATGACTTACGAACTGTATCTTGGCTAATGAGTACGCTATATCTGACCCATCCAACTTGGCTCGGCTAACCGTCTCAGCATCGCGATCGGTCCAGTACAGGAATCCGGACCGATAATCGAATGCCATGGCAAACGGATTTCCACTTAATGGTATAGAAGTGGCGGTAAATGTTACATTGGAGTATCCGGTCAGACTCGGTTCAGCTTGATAAAAGCCCTTGTCCGGATCCGCGGTCATGAGCAGCACATCTTGAACGGGGCGCAGAGGTAAAACAAATGAATAAACATAAGTTTTATAAAAATGAGTAATCAAATTCACTCAGGATTATCAGGTAGACATTTGGGCCACAAGTTGATCCAGGGAAGCCCAAAAGACCCCCCCCCCCCCCCCCCCCCTCAAAGAAAAAAAAATATAGGACGTTTTATCGGTAAAACACCACCCTTCCCCTGTCAGCCATGGGAAAAGATGGGGATCATCGCTAAGAACTAATAACCCTTTTTATTTTTGTATAATCTTACCCAACCCCCGTCTAGCGTTCATATTTAGTAGTTAATTTGAGGATCTTTCACCATTTAACTTTTGAACTCACCTCCAAATGCAGGAGAAAAGATGATGAGACAACTCATTAATATCATCCCTTCTGCTGCTGAATGCATTATCAATTATTGTTGTGGTGTAATGGTTCATTCACTCAGTCCAAGGGTTGAGGTTATCGAATCTTAGCCCGGCACTAACGTTTATGGCAAGACAGAGAATGAGAAATTCAAAAACAGGAGAACATTCATTAAATTAGAATATTAGAAACTTAGAATCTATAACTTTAGAAACTTACAGAACCTTAGAAACTAAGAAAATTAGAACCTTTGAAAATTAAGACCTTAGAACCTTAAAGAAGTAGAGCCTTAGAAACTTAGAAAGTTATAACCTTATACACTTAGAAACCTAGAAAATTTGAACATTAGACAATTATAACCTTAGAAAATTAGAACCTTAGAAAGTTAGAACCTTATACACTTAGAAACCTAGACAATTTGAACATTATACAATTATAAACCGTACCTTAGAATCTTAGAGGTTAGAACCATAACAACTTAGGCAAATTTGAACTTTAGAACCTTAGAAACTTTGAAAGTTAGAACATTAGATATTTTAAAGACTTAGACAATTCGAAAAAAAGGATGATGAATTTAAAACTTGTTAGCTTGGTATAATAAGAATAGAAATCAAGAAATTGATAAGTCAGAAAACTAGGAAATTAAAAACATTAAAAATTAGAATATCAGTAAGTTATAAACATAAAATTAGACAATTAAAACAAAAATATGAATTTTTAAATTTGTAAAAACCCCACTACCCCCCCCCCCCCCTGCCCCCCGCCCCCCCCCCCCCCCCCCCCCATTAAAAATTCTATTTAATCTCGTTTTCCCAGATTAATTTTTTTTCTTTGTATTAAATCTTTGAAGGATTTTGCATCCGTTTACTTAATTCATGTCTCGGGTAGGTGTGGGGGAATTGGAGACCCTTAAGCACATTTGCATAATTTCATAGGCTTAACATGAAAAATGTTACAGAAAAAGAAGAAAAAAAAAACAAAGTATATACACTAACAGATAGTTTAAAAGGTAATACAAAGGAATTTGGTTCAAATGAACATATTGGACGCATATCCGGTCCTGCAATATTCAGTGATCGTTGTCGCGGTTGAAATCGAGTCTAAAGTTATGAAATTGTAAATAATAAACTCTTTATGTTGTATAGCTCCCTCTCAAGGTCAAGATATAAATTAAGCTATAAAACAATGTTTCTTGACTAAAATCTACCGATTAGTTGTTCCCGTTCGGAAATTATATATCACAACTACATATTCTGAGATTGTCATGGTCGCAGCTACCATTGTACGGTCGTAGGCGCTATTTGAAATTTATCACAATACATAATGCAATATTTAAATCGTGATTCGATATCTCATACATTTAAAAATGTTACGAACATGCGTGATAACTGACAGTTTTCAACCTGAAAAGACCTTTCAACGATGTATGAATTTACGTCAAAGTGATTTAAGTCCAATGGCTTGCTATTGGTAAATCAATAAAATTGATATTAAAGATAAACTTGAGTTGTGGTAAAAAAAAAAAAAAAATTCTCACAGAATCTAACGAAACTTACACTGAATATTCAAGATTACTAAATAAATGTCATTTGACAAACAATTTTGGTAGAAAATGTATATTGGCTGAGTAATGAGCATTACACGATAAGGAAATCAAGGTTAGTAGCCCCGACACCATTTGTGTAGTTCCATATACATCTTTCTGTGTACAGTGCTTGTTACTTTACCAGACTGCGCCAGATTTATCATGATTTTGATGACTCCAGAAGCTTGCAGTACACACCAATACTTACATGCTACATTATCAACTTGTTTCTGATCCATTCCACACCTTTTCTTTCACAATGTAATCGCATGACCAGAACTCAACTTTACCTTTAATTGTGTCACTGTTCACCTACCCTACCCCTCCTATATTCTACCTCTTTCGTTTTCCTCTGATCCTGCAGAAACAGAAAACCTTCACATTGATTTCAGCATTTTATTGTCTGGATCTCTTCAAATTTTCTATTTGCTTTCATGACAAATCATGAATATCGAGCTTGCTTGCACTTCATTTCACGTACAATAGAGTGCTCCTACTGTTGTATTATCGTTTTGTTCAGATTCATTGTTCAACGATCCAAATATTTTATTGGCTCTTCAATAATTGATTGCTGAAAGTGGGTCTCTTCTTATGTCGGGTTGCATCTTAAAATAGCAATGATGGTGAGCAGCGAAACTGATAAAGGGCAGAAAATGACGGCGAACAGCGACTAATGGTAATTAAAGGGTAGAAAACGTTCAACCTGTTATTAACAGTATTTAACGTTATACCAGTGTTGGCAGAAATGGGGTCCCTCCCCCTCCCCCCCCCACCTCTCCCTCTGCCTCTCCCCCTCTCTCTCTTTCGCTCTCCCTTTATATCCATATCTCTATTTCTCTCTCATTCTCGATTTATATCAATATCTCTCTTTTACTCTATCTCTCTTAGTCTCCCTTTATATCCATGTCTCCCCCCTCTCTCTCTCTCTCTCTCTCTCTCTCTCTATCTCTCGTGCACGCCCTCCCTCTCTTCTCTCTCTCTCTCTGCCCTCTCTCATTCCAAAGGAAATTTTGAATGAATCGTCGTGACAGCAGTTTTACCCTTTTCCATTTAGAAATTTCGTTTTCTGTGGACTGTATCACTCTTTTTTCGTCCCAGAAATAAACTATGATTATTTGGATTTACAAAATCACAAAAAGTAAACAGTCAAAACAAACAAGCAAACAAACAGCATGAAAACGTGGAATAGAAGTAATAGTTGCCGTAATGCAGAATACAGGATTGATTTTATTCATATTATTTACTCAAACAAACAAATTGTATTTTTCATTCTAAACAAGTTAAATGAAATTATTTAAACAAAAATGAATAAGCTCTTATATCACGCATGATTTAGGACGCTTCAAACTAAAAGAGTTTATAAACACACTAATAAACAAAAAATTACCACAAACCCCAAATAACGTAACAGTTTCTCTTACCATACACTTCTTAAGAGGAAAAATGGATGTGTTGCAGTGGTTACTCTCCTTTCTGCAAAATGAAATGGACAATATGCTCCCATTACTACTACTCGCAAAAATTGATCCTCACAGCAGTATCATGATAATTTACAATCAATTAGAGACATATCAGAATGCTGTGCATTGGTTGATTTTCAATCAGGAAACATATTAGATATCTGAATTATTAATGTCCATTGCATTGAGCTTTTCCTTACGTGCAGTCAGTGCCTCGTCCAGGAATCTCAACCCCCCCCCCCCCCTCCCCCCCCCCTAAGGCTTGGAGGATGGGCTTTATACTATATGTGGAGACACGAAACTGTAATTTCAAATGTCTGAACGACTCAATTTTAAGATATAAAAAGAGGCGATACGTAGGTATATTTGTATTGGTTCTTCACAGTTAAAATTTTAGTGAACATGTTGTTTAAAAGTTTAAACAACTTTGGATTAACGGGTGACCTGATCTAAGAGTTGTTTAAAATGTTAAGCAACTCGAGTTGTTTAAAGTTTAAAACACTTAGTTGATCAACATTTTGAACAACTTGTTTTAAATCACAATTTAAACAACCGGTGTTGTTTAAAGACGGTTGTTTAAAACGGAGCTGTTGTACAGTGGCGGTTGTTTACACAACTGGGTTGTTTAAAGAAAGTTGTTTAAAACGGAGCTGTTGTTCAGTGGGGGTTGTTTACACCAACTGGGTTGTTCAAAGAAAGTTGTTTAAAAAGGAGCTGTTGTTCGGTGGGGGTTGTTTACACCAACTTGGTTGTTTAAAGAAAGTTGTTTAAAAAGGAGCTGTTGTTAAATAATAATATTGGATTCTTATATAGCGCACGTATCGACCTTGCGAGGTCCTCAAGGCGCTCCAACATTACCCGGCTATGCTAGGCTGCCAAAGGACATTAATGCCGCGGCGGGACTCGAACCGTGGACCTTGTGATCGACAGTCCGGCGACGTTTCCACTCATCCACGACACCTC
>JAVYIG010014176.1:0-43051 GCA_035222895.1 Strongylocentrotus droebachiensis
GTAGGATCAGATGTCTTCAGCGAATGCATTTGAAGAAGGTAGATTGGCACGAGCCTAGCATACTTGTATAAGTCATGTGCAAAGTAGTACTTGACCTGCTCTTCCATGGAAGCGAGATGCAGCTCCCAGTTCCCCTGTCTGCTAGCTCGAATCACATGCAGTAAACTCTCAACTTGCTTCATGTAGTTGAGTAAGAATGTTGCCATCTCGTCATTCTCTTGGATGATTGTGGTTTGATAATGCTCTTTAATCATCGAAGTTACCTCCTCAAAAACCTGTTTAATGTCACTATCTCTCTCGTGTAACTTCTTACGAAGCTCTTCGCATTTCTTAATCATGCTGTCTAAGTGCTCATGATGTACTGATGCTTCAAACAGGAGATCATAGCACGCCATGATGTTGGTCATGTGGAATTCAATACCACGTTTGAACCACTTTCCAGTGAATATTTGGCGGATCGTTGAAGGGGAAAAGAGGCCTGCTTCAATGCTAATAGATTCCAAGCCACTGTCCTCGAGATATTTTGCAATTGCATGCAGTGATGCGAAGCAGGCATGGAGTTCACCAATTCGAAGAATCCAGTTCTTGTTCCCTGTGGAAGATTGAAGTTTGGTTGCTCTCTCATACAAATCAAGATCAAGGGTGATGACTGTTTTCTTATGAGGACCAACCACAGCAGCTGATATCCCTTGAGCAAGACTTAAGATTGTAAAGAGAGATGAATAGTCAGTGGGAGGTCGGCGTAACAGAGGAGCAACAATCGCACTCTTTGTCAAGGATTGATTTCCTTTCTGCTGTGCCTGAACGAGTAAGGAATTGGTGGCTGCCCAGGTTGGCACTACTGTCTTCTTCAGTGCTTTGGCTGATGAGTGTACACCAGGTCCTTCAGAAGTTTTAGTGCTTCCTTCACTTTGTTCAATTCCATGGACTCTGGAATTCCCACCTGAATTGTCTAGGAGTTGTCATTGCCATAGGCTGTTCAATATCCGAAACAAGGTAATGTTCAAAAGTTGCACCTGAAGTAACCGACTCCAAAGATTGCTCGTCCTCAGGTTGTGTATCACTGTTCTGATCAGAATGGACGTGGAGGCTAGTCTCATCATCACTTGATTGTTCTGTAAGCGGTGATTGACTATCAAGAGGCTCAGTCAGTTGAGAAATATCAATGTGTAGAGATTCATTTGCAGCTACAGGGTGTGTTGCACTTGAAGTTGTATTTGACCTTGTAGAAAAGGATGCCATGAACCACGCCTTGTCATACATCTCATTTTCGCTGATGGCATGCTGAAAGGAGCCAAACTCAAATGAACTGGCAGTGATTGTTTTGACTTCAAGAGATGGTGGATGCTGTAGTTTGATGTCTACATCAATGGGTTTGACATCGTCTGGAATCCGGAGTGGTTCACTGACCGGGAGACCTGTGGTTGAGTCACTATCCCCACCCTGGTTCTGATTGATTACCAGAATGGTACCATGGAGAGTGTTCTGACCGTCGGCAGTGTTTTCAAGGAAGTCAATATTGTCCGCTGCGAAAAATAGAGACTTTCCTTTCTCAATGAAAGGTGGCAAACAAAACCCACCAGATGTCTCCATCCTTTCTGCAACTCCACTGGCAATCCGCTTTTCAATTTGCAGCACCTTATCATACGAGCATCCAATGTTCAAATGGGATAGAAGATCAACTAGATCTTTACTTCTTGTCTTCTTGTGTATTGTGAGTGCCAATCCTACTGATAACGGCGTTTCATGCCTCCTTCTGAATTCGGCATCTGATTCTGGTGAATATGCTGCTTGACGGTCAGTCTTGAAGTTAAGCAACATTTGCTGCGCCATAAGATTGACTGCTTTTCTTGATGATTGGCTACGTCTTCCCTTAATGCCTACGCATTTTGTGCCAAAGAGAACCCAACGAAGGAAACTGGTCAGTAGAGGAGGATGCTGAAATTCTGACATCGACTGGATACCTGTAAATTTCCATTTAGCAGATGAAGATGCAAGTGCCTTTCTTAGTATCGTAGCTGCTTCCTGAAGACATTCAACATCAGCTTCTTCTGTTTGTTGCTCATGAAGTTCAGAAACAGTTTTTCCAAGCAGCTTTTCACCTACGAGAAGTTCACTTTCATTGGCACGATGTGATTTTATGAAATTTACTCCTTCAATGTTTTCTGATATTATTGCTTTCAGGTGTTTTTTGTGGTGATAAGGTCCGGGGTCGATGTCATTGTCAGCAAGGAATGAAACGTACAACTCATTAACTTCATTCATCGTCACAGTAAACCCTTCATTCAAAGAACATTTCACAGCATTCAATATGTCAATATCAGCAATATGTTTGCCAATGTTTAATTTGGACCTCATCTCTGAGTTGGAGTAGCCCTGTACCTTTCGCTCATGATCCCTTAGACAATTTCTGTGATACATCAAGTCAAATGCAGAACAATCTGTAGGCTCATTAACATGAGCTAACGCCACACGTAATTTTTCATCTTTTGTGTTTGATTTGATGAACATTAATCTTCTCCCCATAGACTCTGTTTCTACTCTATGTAGTTCACCACTATGTGCATTTTTGCATTGAAACACACAATTTTTGGCATTCGGTGCAGAGCTTGATCTTCTTAGTCGCCCTGGTACATCTCCTTTGCTGCATGACGGTGAAACCGATCTTGAAGGCCGTCCTTTCTTTGGTTGGACTGCTGTCTTTGATGATGATGATGATGCATCAAGAAACCCTTTTCTCTGCCCTTTTCAACTTCGCATTATTTACAATCTGTTTGTAGCATGCCCAATGAAAAACAGACTGAAAATATTGTTCATCTGTAAGACTTACTATCCTTTCCCAAACAGGAGAAATCGTAGTTTCCCCCAAAGAAGAGCGTTTTTTGCAAAGTCTTTGAGTTTTTCTAGGGATGATTTGGATGGTGTCAAGTTCATTTGCGTTGATTCATCAGCTTGCAAACATACGATACACTTATTTGAACTTCGGCCGGAGGTCTCCATCTTGTCTGCTCGTTCAGTCCTGGAAAGAGACCGGATGACTGAATGAGCTTTAGATTTTCTTTCATTTCGAGCAAATTAATGAAGTCATAACAATGACAGCATAAAGGTGGAGTGTAAATCGTTTGTAATGTATTGTTGACGTTTATTCACAAAATCTAATTTCAGTAAGATTTCAATATATTTTTTATTCATTCATTAATGCATCACTCACTTTTGTATTGAAAAGATAAAAAAATAATAAATCATTTATGTTCTCTCTTGGCTAACCTGGAAATTGACACACATGTGACAGTTTTGTTTCCTCATATCCACTCTTTCATCATTTAAGATCTGAATCAGACCCTGAAGGGAGTGAAGGGGAAAAACAGCAAAGATTATGCATCAATTGGTTACAGATTCACTAATCTGTTACTAGTTTGTAGTGAATTAAGATGTCCATGTTGGCATAAAAATTTCCCCCTAGATTCCATATTGATAAACACTGTTATTGTAGGGATCACAAATACATCATTGATAAATTTGCTTCCCTTGGAGCCTATTCCGATCATTTTGGGTTAATTATAATAACTTTGATAAACTGTTCAACACCCAGCACTCATAGGAAATAACACAGATACAAATAGCTACTGTACAGTACGTATGTGCGAGATGGTAACATCATTGACTTTGAGCAAAGAGAATACTTCACATATTACACACATTCAAATGTCTATTTAAACATTCTTATAAAACAACAGCAACTGACATCTGTTTATCAACAAAGGTAAATGTACATTGTAGGCAAATTTAATAGTTTAAAAGGCCTACCTCTCAAATCATGTGGTATGGTGACAGCTGCTCTGACAAAATCAGAATGCATAGAAGAACATTGTAGAGGTCTTGAGTCTTTACACAAGTAAATAGGTTTAGTGGGACAGTAAAACAATCTGTCAGTTGTGTGTAATCTGTATGGGACACAGACTTACATAGTGTATCTATACACATACATCCACGTGGGTGAGAGCACATGGGGAGCACATGTCATATCAAAGATGTATGCTGGCAATCTGCATAGACACGTGATACTGCATTCTGATGTGATGCGTGTCTCATCATGTCTTATCTCTGGAATAACAGGCCTGTATTTGCACACTGAAGTTTTAATACGTCCAGTCCAAGGCATTTATTTTTCTGGTTTTTCTTTAACACCACATTCAGTAACTGTTATATGTTATAATTAAGCCCCCCCCCCCCGGGTGGAGAAGGGGGGGGGGTGATGCGTTTAGGCATATATACGATGATCAAGATGACAGCCGGTATTCTATGTACCAGGTCCTGCAAGCTTTAAATACAGATGATCTCTCAAAATGGATGATTCTAAGGTACTTTCAAATGAATTAATATAGCAAATGTTATTCCATGGCGGCCATTTTGAATTTCAAAATGGTGGTCAATTCGAATGGTCAGTTACTGGGAGCTTGTGTTTTGTTTGAAAACACACATAGCATCAATATTATGATACTGTTACGGTACAAACCTTTCCAGGTGCTTATAACTTGAGACATGAGATAAAATAGGATTAGCAATGGCGGCCATTTTGAATTTCAAGATGGCGGCCAATCGAAATGAAGCAAAATTTTATAAAAATGTGTATTGATATATCAGACATCATAAGCATACATTTTATCCCACATTTGCACCTTCTCCAATGTCTATAATATGAAATAATGGTAAAAAATGCATTTTTTATGGTGGCCATTTTGAAATTCAAAATGGCCGCCTAAGACGTGGTCGAAAAAAATGGTACCAAAGTTTTTTGGATTCAGCACCCCCAAATTGACAAAATTAGCCCAAAAAATCAATTTTGGCACAATTATCTCACGGGATTCAATATTGTGACATTACAGGCTGTACTAAAATCCCAAAAGCTTGAATGCATACTATTTCACAAGATGTAATTAAACAATATGAATGATATTAATGATACACTTACATGTACATGCAAATGCATGATCATTTTTGCGCTTCTTGCTGCCAGCAAGATAGTTTCCTTCTGCATTTAATTATGTTGCTGTTATGAGTTTATATTCATATTTTTGTTATCAAACGGGAATAAATAAATGAATATATAAATACATTTGTACAATGATAGTTGTACAATGATGATAGAAGAACCAATGAAAATCGCAACTGATCTTCCCTAATTCTTCCCCCCCCCCTTTTCTTTTCTTCCTCTTTGTTTTCTGTCCCTTTCTCTCCTCTTTCCCTTTCACTTCCCTTCCTTCTCTCTCTCCCTCTCTCTCTTTGCTGAGGGTGGGGGGGGGGGGTACAAATCGGAAAAAATTGCAACTGATCTCCCCAACCTTTCTTCTTCCTGTTTCCCCCCCCCCTTTCCCTTCCCTTTCTTCTCCCTCTCTCTCTCTCTATCTCATTTAAGTTTGCTGAGGGAGGCAGGGGCCTTTCGCCCCTCCCCCGATCCACACGATGTTGGTGGGATTAATCACAACTGATCTCTGCTTCTTTTCACCCTTTTCTTTTCTTCTTCCTCTTTTGTGTTCCATTTTAGTCTCCTCTTTCCCTTCTTTCTCTCTTTTTTTTTGGCGGGGAGGGGGGTGGGGGGGGGGGGGGGCAGAGGAAAAGGCCTTTCTCCACGATCCACATCTTGTTTGCAGGAAAATTGCAACTGATATCCCTTCTTTTATTTTCTTCTTTTGTTTCTTTCCCTTTCCTTCCTTCTCTCTTGTTTTGCATAGGGGGAGGCAGCAGCATGGGCGGCAAGACCCTTGCGGCCCCCCGATCTCCTTCTTTTCCCCCTTTTTCTTTTCTTCTTCCTTTCCTCTTCTCTCTTCTCTCTTCTTTTCCTTCCTTCTTTCTCTCTCTCTCTCTCTCTCTCTCTCTCTCTTTCTCTTGCTTAGGGGGGGGGGGGGGGGGGGTGGCGATTAAGACCTTTCGCCCCCGATATCCCGATATTTTTTTCCTGTATGAACTGTGACATTTTATCCACTGTGACGACTTCGACAGAGACTACAACTATAATACTTGTATTTTCTCGAAATTTCACCTTACGATAATATCAGCAAAAGAAAACAAAGATTTCAAATACTCTGCCCCGAGGTTCGAACCTGAGATTGTTGGAGCACAAGCGCCGCACTCTATCCAATCATGCCACATTATTGATTGCACATTTGCTGACTAGTCTTGACGAAATAAACCTTATATTTATGTGGTCGAGGAAAATGACCATGTGTGCATACGCAAGTATAGATAGTTCGGTCTATAGGGTTACATAGACATTGGGACATTAGCATTAATACATTTTGTCGGCAAACGGTGGCCTCTACAGCCCCCCCCCCCCCCCCCCCACTGAAAAAGGTCTAGCGACGCCCATGAGTATAAGAACCTTGAAGGTATAGACCAGTTTTGGAAACGCCCCCTCTCAAAAAATGAAATGGAAGCTCTTATTACCAATAATACGTAATGATACAAATTTTGCCGGGAAACTGCCTACTAGTACTAGTTGATATATTTGGTAAATTATTATATCTATCCGGACCGGATAGATATCGCGCACGTGTTGCGTAGTCCCGTATACATCGTTCTGTGTACAGTGTTTGTAACTTTATCGAGACTGGGCTAAATTTCTTATCATTTTCATGATTCCAGAATCTTGCAGTACACACCAATACTTATATCTTAGATGATCAACCTTTTCTGATCGATTCTACAACGTTTCTTTCACATTGCAATCGCATGGCCGGAACTGGTATTTACAGGGACGGCTGATGCCCTCCCCTACCTCATCTTTCTAAATGAAGATCGAAATTCCTTCTGTGAAAAGGTACCTATTCTAGCGATCGAACGCCCCTAATACAACGAAATAAGTGCTTTCCTCTTTCCATTTAATGTGTTCTTGTGCTTATGGATTTTCCGGTTCTCTTTCTATATCTGTACCAGGTACATCTTTGTTTTTCTCTCATTACTTTCTTCATTCGATGTTAGTTTCCTTCATTTTCCTATTTAAACAAAACAAAAATCTTCAAGTATTTATTTGCATTGTCAACGACGAGGACCTTGTGAACTTTCGGTATCGTCGGCCTGAAGTTTCTGAATGTTTAATACACTGAGACTGTAGCCGTTTCCTGCACTCGACACATTTTTAATTAAACCAACCATTTTTTCATTACCTTTTTGAACTTATTTTTTGTGACAATAACTATAAGTGAAAATCACTTGGTACTTAAGAAACATAAGAGATATCCATTCCCTTCCAACCTTTTACTTTCTCTTTCTTTGCGACCACGATAATACTAATAATCTTAGACTTCCTCATTTTCGATGATGATGATTTTGAATTTAAGACTGTAAGGTATCCAGTTGGAATCTATAGAGTGCTTTTTTAGTTTGCATACTAGTCAATAATCGTACGAATTTATGGTGAGAATCGAGGACTCATGTTAACATTTCTTAAGCCTTAAATCTATACTTTATAAATACAATCATTACAATAAAACCAGTTAAATCAAATATAAATAGGCCTAATAATAATAAAAATACTCAGATTTTATATCGTGCTTATTACAATCATTAAGCGCTTCCAAACTTGGAGATTATTTCCCCGGCTTTAGCTGTGCTGCCATTGCGGCGCTCAAGCATTTCAAAAATTCCGAACCATTTAAATCACCTGGGTTGAGTGTGGCAAATGTAGATCAATGTCTTGTCGAAGGACATTAGTGCCGCGGCGGGTCTCGAACCGCGGACCTTGTGATCGACAGTCCGGCGACTTAACCACTCGACCACGGCACCTCTAATCAAATCATCGAAGCTATAGTCACATAAAGATTGTTTAGGGATTGCATGAACATGTCCAGTGGCGATTGCAGATATACATGTTACATGAGACTTCAAACAAATCGCCCCATTTTTCCTCTCATGCTTATCTAAGTACTTTTAGTTTTTGAGGTAAAGGGGAGTATATGTTTTTGTTAATATAAAAGAATGAAAATAACGAATTGCATGAATGTCAGCATTAGACTTGCGGTAAATGCCATGCTACAGCTGTTTCGGTTGCCTTGTATTTATTAAGTATTACAGAAACGGAAGGACCGAACTGTATCCGTCATATAATGGTTGAATGTTAAATATACTGGTGGTAGTAAAAGACGTGAATGATCAAATTTTGCGACAATGAAAGGAATGCATTTGTATGATCTGGCTATGGTACAACCAGGGATATGTAAACTCACATATCCCTGGTACAACGTAGAGGTGTCTCACTTACTCACTCAGCTGACACCCGTTTCATGTAGTCTAGCTAATTAACGGTAAGCTAAAATCATCTGGTTAGTGAGTTAAATCCCAGTAAGTAATTGCTTCTATATCATGAGAATAGAATAATTCAGTCATGAAAGATACATTACAGTCATTGCAATATGTAGATATGAAGAAGGCTGGTCAAAATAAGCAAACTCAGGATCCTTCACATGGGACTACAGGAGAGTTTTCAAATTCCTTGGCAGAAAATGGCTGAAAAATTATCCTCATTTTCTACCTCCAGAAGGTATCAAAAAGATAATAGTCACATCAAAAGCTTGAAGATATGTTCTCGAATCAAAATCAGCTGAATAAATCACAGGATCTGCAGTTAAAAGTGCAAGAATAAAGGGATTTTATATCACCAAGACCAGTCAATGTCTACTTCCTACAGCCATCCCCTCAGCTCAGTGATTTAGCACAGAGGTTAAAGAAGTGGATATTAATTAAACTTTATTGTAAACCGGAGAAAAAATGAAAACCATATGCAATTTGTCTACTCAAAATGTAGGAATCAGCTATCCGCAGGAAAATTTCATGCACGTAGTAAGCAGTACAATAACATTTTAGCAAATAATAGCCAATCTGCCATTCTAATTATTGTGAATGTAACGGTGACATCATAATGCATCAGCCCATTTGTTAGAGAACCACGTACGTGTTGGTTACTATTCATATCACTTGCTCACAGCTGGACAACACATATCGCAAATGAAAACGCCAGATGTGTTATACTCTTCAAAATGCTACAAACTGAATGAAAATCGGCATCTAATTTGATAAAAACGAGAAATCATGAGAAGCCTCAGATCTGCAGAAGCAGTGTTTTGACTACGAAGCGTGCCTAGTGACGAGTATGGCAAGCCAAAAGTCCTATAATTTGGTAAACGCATGGAGATTATCGACGATAACTCCGATAACTCCAAGTTTTTTGAGCATTTGTTTGCGAATGTTAGTTTTGTTTCTAAATAAACTACACGAATTTAGCAAAGTCTGGAATATAGACTTATTTTCCATCCACCCCATGCCAATTCACCAGTATATTCACAAAAGGTGAGATGATATTTCAAACAATACAATTCCAGAATGAATGATAATAATAATAATAATAATAATAATAATTGGATTTATATAGCGCCTTTTCCAAAGAATACAAGCCGCTGCTCTCTTAGACTTTCCAAATTTTAAGAGGAGTTGTACAGGTAAGTTTTCAGTTTTTTCTAAAAGAAATCTAGTGAAGTACTGTTTCTTAAGAAAGAGGGGAGTTTGTTCCAGAGACGTGGGGCTAAGGACTGAAAGGATTTGAACCCAGCCTGTAAACGGGATTTGGGAATGACAAAGCTAGGAGCTGATAATAATATTTTTTGTGGCAAATACTTCGGCTAATATATCAACTGAACTGAGTTTGTGTTAGTTAATAGCATCTGGCAGAGGAGACTATATTAGCAAAGCATCATTAAACATATGATATTTATCTATTGATACTTTTGGATGAATGAATCGTCAAACATTATGTGAACAGAGAAACAGGGTAAATTGTCTTATTAACCTTATTCGAATTCGTGAACCATTTACAACCTTTTCACGATTTGAAGACATAACCTACATATAATTGAATGACGTCCACTAATAATGTTAATTGTATGCAAAAAAAATGCATAAATCAGATTAGTGTCGAGGACTTTACAGTTTTTACGTTTAATAAATTGTTCCCATTTCTCCAAAAATTTCCTGAATCTAAAGCTCACACAGTGTCGTCATTGTTTGAGCCCGTGTTGAGTACAATATCACGGAGAAACAAATAAAATAAAATCCACCACATACAACTTTGAGATACAATAAGGCGGCATGTAATATAAACATCGACTTACATTTAATTGTAAAGATCTATTTTACCTCGATGTTGCTGCAATCAGTTGCATCTTACAATCAATCATTGATAATCGTAAGTTACTATTTAATGTAAAGTTTCAATTGATTAAAGGGGATACGATTAATAAAATAGACCATACCTCTTAATCTTATAGGGCCCTTGTATGATATAGATATAAGGTTATGTAATCAGAGCAAGGCATGCAGGGAAGCATATTTAATCCATAAAAAACAAAACACGAGGAATCGTATCATACTTCATTGCTTCTCTCACATTACACTAAATTATTATTTACTTTATCATTTTATACCCTATCATACTCCGTGTGAGAAACGAAATACAAAATGATGAGAGAATAATTGTTGGAAAATGTTCAAAAACAACACAAACAGTGAAGAAATATGCCGCTAGAAAGAGATATCAGGATACAAGCTAAATCTTTTAAAAAAAATGCTTGCTGGCGAGTTATATTACCAAGTATTGACTATTATGGTTAACATATCATATATACATGTAATTTCACCGTAATATTTATCGCTACGAGTAGGATCATTGCAATGCCAGGTAGGTTTCACTCTTCTGCCGAGCCTTTGGTTTCGATCCCACTACACACAACTGCTGAATATTGTTGTTTCCCCTTTACAATATTATTGTGTACCATGTTATTGAATTGATAATGAGCTCAGCATATCTGAAACCTAATACCAACATATAGGCGCATAGATATGTGACCAGGGGTTAAAAGGTCCCGACATGGAATGACAGAGTAGGGGAGGGGTACATGAGGCGGAGAAAGAAACTGAAAGAGGAAACAAGAGGGTAAAACAATACAATCGTCTCGGCATATTGGGAATGGTATATTGTGTCTAGGCTAAGGCCTACTTATTATTGTACATTTTCATGATTGTTCATGTCTACTGCCTCGCTCGGGTGACCGCAATATTTTAAAGTGGCGAGCGTGACATTCACTTTGGTAGCCAATTAATTTGTTTGTTTTTGCTATTTTTGCTTGTTTCACTTTGTATATTATCGTATGTTAAGGCCTTCTTGCCCATCTATTATTATTGTTTAATACGTCCTTCACCATTGCAAACCAATATATCAAATACTAGTTTTTATTTAGGGGAACCTAAATGTATAACCTCTAAGCTAAGCTGTTTAATAAGTTCCTCACATTTCACCCTGTATAACTTACCGTTTAATAGAATTAATTTCGACGTCTTTCCAAAGACTTGATTAAATAATGTCATACCTTGAAAATATTTTCATATTATTTTCTAATCCTGTTTGGTGAAATATGAAACAAAAAATAATTTTGAAACTTGAATCCACGATTTTAAATGAAACAAATTTGTGGAGGCCTTCATACGGCAATCCAAAGATTGCAATGTGTGAACATAATATGGAAATAAAAGGAGAAACACGTTTTTGAAACTGTAAACGAATTGGACAAATAATTAGAAAGATAACTGATGAGCTCACTCAGTGTATGTGAATCTGAAATTGAATATCGGTCATCTCTGTCCCGTTAGACTGACGCTGTAAGATACAATAGTTTGTGGTATAGGAAACAAATCATGAAATTCCTTTTCTCTAATATTATTCCTGGAGCTGTACAAATACGTTACATCTTTCACTGACACAAGTATTGTTCACAGAAAAGGAGCAAATTTGGAGAGTTGTCCAACAGTAAATCAGAGCGACATTTCGAAATCAGTAATTTTAGATTTCCCAACTGCCCCTAATAAAAAAAAAATAAAAAAAATTGACCCTCCAAAATTAATTAAAAAAATTAAAATAGTAATGTAATAACTGATTTGCCATTTGCTTCTAAAGTGTTTCTGACTGGAATATGTCTTCGATAAAATACCTAATAATTTTCCTAAAATGGGTTGCTGAAGACAATATGATTCGACATTATACTTACTGCAATAAACTATCCCGCACTAAACAGTATTATCCCATTCTATACAGTATTATAATTTGACATGAGATTAAGATATTCTTGCGTTGATATTTCGGATTCATATTTTCTGTTATTATATGCGTATGGTTGTGTGTTTGCCAATAAGATACTGTGGATTTTGAACAGCTGTGCAAATTATGTACAGTGTGAGTAAAAAAAAAGTTTACACTTGACTTGCGCCAAAGTTGCTTGAAAAAAACAATTGGGCTTTGGGTATTAATTCAGTCTTTACAGATCCAAATAACATCCCTAACAAAATTAAAATCATGCCACACATATCGATTATAAAAAATCAACGAACATTTGTGCGCGCGTGTGTGTGTGTAACTTTGCTTCTGCAAAAAGCATATGCAATGCATTTCATTTGATTCATTCTCTCACCCAAGCGTGAACACATACCACACAAAAATGATACCAAATGATTTTGGATAAAACACTCTTTCATAAGATGTATAATAATCTACTGTTTATAGATGATTTTAAAAATAATTTTTCAATTTTCAAGGTGTAAACTTTTTTTTGACTCACACGGTAGTATGATATACAAAGTCCTATGTGTCAATTAATTATTCACGATATTACCCCCCCCTCCAATAAGTCTACAGGTGCCATTGCTATTATCCGGAACAATGTTTCAGCTGCAGTTTTTTTAAGTCGGCTACGAATATAATTGGAACAACTTATCCATACATTATGGATTTTAGTAGAAAGGAAATGATTTGGAATCAGTTTAAAATAGGTGACTTACTCATGGTAGAGGCAGAAGGGGGTCATAAATCTGCTTGAAATGATAATTGGACACGCTATGTTCAAAGCTACATGTACATGAATATGAAGTATAGTGTAGCCTACATGACTGTACGGTATATACCACCTTTGAAGCGGGAAATACAGTTTTAATTTCTTTTTAAAATGTCAATTCAACGTTTAACACATCCCAAATGATAAATGTTGGACTGCATTATAATTATTCAAACAAAGCATATACATATCCTCGCTATCAAGTAGTAGGCCTATGCAATCATGACTTTTATTCATACATTTCAGTGTATTGTTTTTGTGTTGTGTATTGTTTTGAAACTTTCAAGTACAAAATTATTCCGAGTGATATATTGTTTTTTCTTCATCCATGTATGTACTGCCACGAGTTTAAGAGCTCATGGGAAGCCAACAGGACAACAAATGTTTGTTATTAAGCCTAGGCCTACACAAATCATGAACGAAAATGCATCATGAATTTGGCAGGAAAAAAACGGTTGAATTCGAGGGACTTTAACCTGTATTTCTCTCACGTTTCTTAATCACAACAATGATGTTATTATATAAAGTTACACTGTGTTATGTTTAACCCAACAAATAACAATAATTCTGCCTTTCGAAACGTACTGCATAAAAGTCGAAAGCACATGACAGAATACCTTGCTAGATATGTCTCAACGTTTACTACATGTAGGCCTACTATCTAACATTCTTCACGCGAAGCTTTGATATTGTTTGTTAAACTTTTGTAATAAAGTATTGATGAGGGGGGAAAAGAATCCGTGTCTTTTTCTAAATGTTTTCTTCTCATTACAGTTTCTGGTGGAATGAACATGAAATAGGGTCTGATGACTGAATTTATGGAGTTTCTATGCGATCTTTATAACTGATTCCCTGTTTTATAACATTCAATCTTAAAATTCTATGTACTTACTTCCTCAATACCAAATAAGCATTAAAACATCAAACAATTCAAAATATCAAAAACAATTGGAAATTGATATATGCATACCTGATCACAAAATATAAGTTTCAAAATCATTTTCCACGTTCGATTACCCTCAGGACACGTACGAAGTACAATACAAAGTCATTTATAAAATATACATTACGATATGGAAGAAGGGAATATAATAGACTATCCCAGTAGCTTACGTCTCGACATTTTGTGTGATAAAGTGATGAAATATTATGGCGGCACTGTTTCTTACCCCGACCTTTTTTTTTTTACCTCTGACATTTTTACCTCTGACATTTTTACTTCTAACATTGTTACCTTTTACATTTTTACCTCTGACATTTGTCCTCTAACATGCTTCCCTCTGACATGTTACACCGAGCCATACATATTAATAGACTACTGCTCTTCCTGCGGGCCATGCAACAATTTTCACCCGAGCCTTGCCACGTACATGGGTCGAAAGGATCAACAAACATTTTGATGTGGGCAAATCACCTTATCCACAAGTATGTCAGCACAGACTCTGAGTGAGCATCAAACCCAGGACCTCTCATATGAGAGTCAAGAGCCATCACCAATATACTACAGTGCTCCAAACACTTAAAGCCAGTATCTTCAGGTCCATATCTTAAACGGCGAATGTAGGTACATTATGTATGATCACCTATTTTTATTTTGTTGTCTGTTTATCTTTGTTTATCCTAAATCACGATCCTTATCCTAAAACACGACCCTTTTGTATCTTATGATTTCTAATTACTTTTCTGTCTGTTGTATTGTTATGACCTAACGCCCCTTTGAAAAATATGGTGCCCCATAAATACTGTAAATCATCATTATTATGATCAGTTAGATATGGTCATAGAATGTCAGTTTTCTACCATTAGAAAGTCAGAGATAGTTATATATTGCCTCCCAATCGACCAGTTAAGCGATCAACTCTTTGCCCGGTGCGTAGTTCATAGACGAGACATGTTACCTACAGTCCAAGCAGGGACAGTATTAAGAGATCAAAGTATTACATGTGTGTCGTAGAATTTATTCCCTCAATCCACTGTCCGATGATTTTTTTTATTTGATTTATTGGTTTCTGCATCGTTTTTTCTTCTTCATCATACACTTTCATGAACATAATATGGTGTGATACAATATTTTAAGTGCATATAATTTTATACAGGTAATACACAAAACTAAACAAATATATTGAATGCATAATTAACATACATTAGATGCAGGAGGGCTACATAAATAAGCAAAGTAGCTTGACGTGCCCGCAGCCCTCAACTTAGATACAAAAATACAACAATTTAAAAAAAGAAAGAAAAAAGAGTGACTTGCAGAGAAGAAAAGGAAAGGGGGGGGGGGAGAAAGAGCGTCGGTAATAATACAATAAATCTCATACATCTGCTGAGTGAATGCATGTTCATTCATGAATGGATAAACGATGCTAGGTCATGGACGATTACACATCATTGTTGAATATACAGTCAATGTACACACGAATGTACAACCAGAGTGAAATCTGTGAATAACTAGATTTCCAAGCAACATTGACAGGAAAGTTGTATCACAATATGAGCTAAAATAAAATGGTTCATTATCGTTATACATGTATTAGTATTTTTCTCGTTGTAATAGATATTTGTGAAATAGACATAATTATTTGTATATATATATATATGCGAAAATTCCAGGCATAAGTCGGAATTATTTTGTTTTTGTTGGAGATACTCATTAGGCAGACACTTACCTGCTGACTCGTAAAGAACGTTCTCTCTAAATACCTCACGAAAGGTTAAGTTCTTCCATGGCCCAAAAGTTAGCTCCTATAGCATATAACTTTTTTGTACGAAACTCTTAGGAACGTAACGGAGATACACAGCTAGATTCGCGAACAGAAAACAAATTGATAGTGGTGAATTCTCACAGCATGTCCACACACAAAACAATTTATCCCGAAACTCTATAACGAAACGTCGTTTAAAGAATCATCGTATAAATTTCAGAGTGTCCACACACAAGAAACGTCGTATAAATAATCATCGTATAAATTCCAGGATGTCCACACACAGAAGAAAGTAATCCTGAAACTCAACAGCGAAATGTCGTATAGGTGCGCTGCGGTCATTAAATGCAAGCGGAAATGAGAGGTCAGGTCTCCTTTCGCGCGAGGTCACGTTAAGCCCCGCCCAGTTAGTTACACTAGTTATACTAGTTACGTCCACACACAACACCTTCCGTGATTAGGCCTGATTAGGCGTGATTTTTTTTATTGAGTTCTAGTTCGAAACGATGCCCAAACCTGCGTTTCGTTATACGACGTTTCGTTATACGACGTATCGTTAGTGAACGTCCACACACACAATTTCATCGTAAAACTATCCCGAAACGGTATAACTAATCACGGCTAATCACGGAAAATGTTGTGTGTGGACAGGGGTCGGTTACACTAATACTGACATACGCTGGTTTCACACGCTCAACTGATTACGCGCACATGTCAAGATAAGTCAGGCATAGACGCGGCATAGACGGTACTTATCTTTACTACTTCAAAACAAAAATTAACTCGCTTCGTGTGTACATTATTTTATCGGTCGTATTTTGCTCTGTTTAGCATCAGCTGTATACATACTTTATCCACACAACACCTGGACCTTTGGGCCCGAATTCACAAAGGAGGTTTGCAGTCTAAAATAACATGTAGGCTTAAGTCATACACATTTCAGATAAACTTTCCAAGACGAAATATCGGGGAAATAATAGTCGCTTAATCAAAATAATCCTTTTTGCACGTTACAACTTATGGCTATGGCAGTTAAAAGCACGACATTTACTGCATTGTATCAAGTTGGAGTTTATCGTTGATTAGGGTTTTATTCACAGGACTAATTATTTTTTTTGTCCTCAAAATAAGAGAAAATCTATTGACTTGTCCTTCGCTCCCTCCGCTCCCTTCCCTGCCCACCACTCCCCTCTCTCTCTCTCCCACCGTCTCTCTCTCTCTCTCTCTCTCTCTCTCTATCTCTCTGTTTTGTGGACGTAACTCTCTGTTATTTATCTCTCCCCTTGTATCATTGTTCCCTTTTCTGCCCCCCCCCCCCCCGCTGTCTGTCTCTATGTATTTACCTTTGTCTCTGCCCCCTTTCTCTTCTACTCTCTCTCTCTCCCTTCTATCTATGTAAGCATTTCTAAGTGATGTTATAGGAAACACGTTTTATTTTTCGTATTGAGATAAGTGTTTACATAATTTCGAAAGTTTTTAATCATATAATGAGTGTCCTTCAAAAGATCAAGACATTTGAAGGACTATGTAATTCGAAACCAATACATATGGACGTTCTAAGTACTTAGAAGTACTTATCGCGAGACAGCTTTTAATCACTTTTTTACAATTAAACAAAACTGAAAGGGAAATGCCATCATAAACATGTCGGCTAAAAGACAAAAGGAAGATATAAACATGTGATGCATGCCCAATAAACAAAATCACGTGAAAATCACGTCAATATCAAGGTATCGACTTGAGGAGAGTTACGTTATTCAAACACCGGACATTTACGTAAATGTGTTAATACGTTTGCACTAGGTCACTTAAAACACACGTACACTAAATCACGGAATTGTCACTGCAATATCACCATTATAATAACGTGATTATCCCTACCTTGGAGACCATGGTTTGTAAACCTAATACTCCCGTGTTTGTTTGGTTATGAAATTACATCTTCATGAACGAAATTATCGCGTCACAGAAACACGTGAAGCGTTAGTGATAGTTTTAGTCAAAATATCTGCGTGAAATTCACGTGAATATTACGAGGCTGACTTGAAATGAATCATGTTCTTCATTCACGTGAAATTTACGTCGAAGAGGAAATATGTTACTGTAACCCGCGTTCAACCCAATAATTACGCAAATGTTACACAATAAATGAACCAAAATAATGACGTTCTCATCCCGTTTCTGAACATCGTGTTTTGGATCTCCCATAATTACGTCCAGGCGCGCCGGAAGCAGTTTGGGATTAGAGGGGGTGGGGGTGGGGGTGGGTGCAAACATCCCAGAAGAGAAAGCTAGTCGCAACTGGTCCAGTAGATGAACCAGTTAATGCCAACTGGTAACCCCGGAAATTGAAATGGGCTAAATGATCCAGTTGATCCAGGCCAGTTAGAAATCAACTGGTCTAGCTGACCCATTGGAACCATTTGGTAAAACTTCCAACCAGTAAAACGGCAACAACATTTCAATACTAGTACGTCTGTATTTCCAATGTAAAAGCATTGGTAATAAGTAGACTTACATAATTTAATTAATCGAAATTTGTTCATATGCTTGTATTTTCTTGAAATAATTTTTTGGTCATAGTTAATGTTTCCCTTATTTATGTTTAATTAAATTAAATTTATACGAAGTAGCGAAATGTCCTAATAACTGGTAATTTATATTTGTAGTATTTTCGAAATTAATTGCATATAACTAAATCATCAGTAATTAAGAAATATGCTGTAAATTCAGATAATTTAAAAAAAAACATAGATCTGCACGCACCCCATATTCAATATGCAAATTAAATGGTGTCAGCTGGTTCAACTGGAAATATGTCAACAGTCAGTCATCAACTGGTGCAACTGGAAATATGCACACAGACCAGTTATCAACTGGTGCAATGAAAAGATGCCAACAGTCAGTTATCAACTGGTGAAAATAGAAATATGCCAACAGTCACGGGATTATCACCACGGAACTTAAATGGTAGCTGTGAAACCATCAAGACACCCAAGAATAAATAATTTTTCACACCTAAAAATGTCACGGAATACCCAGCTTAGATTAATAATCCGTTTGAGTCACGAGATCATCACCGCGGGACTGCTGGCAACTTTGACTACCATTTAAATAGGTGTTTTAAGACACCTAATAATTGCTAATTTTTCACACCTAAAAATCACGGATTCACAGCTTAGATTAGTAGTCAGTTTTAGCTACGTGATCATCACCAAGAAAGTTATGGTAACTTTGAAACCATTTAAAAAGGTGTTTTAAGACACCTAATAATTACTAATTTTTCACACCTAAAAGTTACGTATGCCCAGCTTAGATTAATAATCCGTTTGAGTCACGAGATCATCACCGCGGAACTGCTGGCAGCTTTGACTACCATTTAAATAGGTGTTTTAAGACACCTAATAATTACTAATTTTTCACACCTAAATATCACGGATTCACAGCTCAGATTAGTAATCAGTTTAAGCTACGTGATCATAACCAAGAAAGTTATGGTAACTTTGAAACCATTTAAAGAGGTGTGTAAGACACCTCCGAATTACTAATTTAATATAACCAGAGATTCACGGACAGAACAATAAACGGGGCACTTCTCAGAGATGAAAATGGAGTAATTATGAGGAGGGGAGGGGGCACTTATAAGAAGTAAAAAGAGCGTTTAATAGAAAGGAAAAGGGGCACGTGTCAAAATAAAAAGGGGCAGTTACTAGCGGTGAAAAGGAGCACTGATCAGAGATTGAAAGAGCAATTATCGGAGGTGAAGGGGGCACTTATCTGAATTGAAAAGGAGTAACTTCTCGTACCTGAAAAGTGTTATTTACCATAGATGAAAAGGGGCACTTATAATAATGAAAAGATACACTTTTCATAGGTGAAAAGGGGCATATATGAATAGTGGATGGCGCTCTTTTTTAAATGGGAGCACTTATCATAAGGAAAATGGGCAATTATTAGAAAGGAAAAGGGGCACATGTTAAAATTAAAGGTGCGCTTATCTGATTAAAAAAAAGAGGCAGTTATTAAAATGGGAAGAGGCGCTTCTTACAAAGGGAAAGGGGCATTTGTCAAAGTAAAATGGGCATCTCTCAGGTTTGACAAAGGCAATTGTCAGAGATGAAGTGGGCACTAATCAAAAGGAAAAAGAGGCACTTCTCGTATCTGAAACGGGGCACTAACTAGAGAATAAAAAAGGCACTTATGAGAATGGAACAATTGACAATTATTGCAAAGGAAAAAAGCAAAAATATTATCGATGGAATAGGGGCACTTTACAAAGTAAAAGGGGCATTTTACCATGTAAAAAGAGGCTCTTCTAACAAAGTTAAAGAGGCACTATTCGTATGTAAAAAAGAGGCACTTTTTGGGGTACTTGAAAAAGTGGGGCACCGCCTCTGATAGGGATTCATATTTTGTAACTTAATGTATTTCAAAGAAATAAATTGAAAATGTCTTACAACTATTTAGCAAACTGTTTAGGTCTGGAACAAGCATTCAATGTCTGCAGTCTGTGAGACAAGCCGACATCATGACTTGTCACTCACATTAGTCTTATGTATTACACATTCTTGTCCAAAATCATACGTCTAGTTTACGTGAACTTTGCAAAGAATAACACAAATTGCTGTGAATTATTCTTGATTAGGTCTATTTATAAATCATAAAGGGTACCATTCGAAATATGGCGGTGGTTGGATTGTTCAAAACGGGTAGAAAAGCATTTCTGAAAGTTTCAAGCAAAAACACATCATTTTTTAAAATTTAAAACCTACGGATTTTGAAGAGCTGTCAAACGCAGTGATTTAAACATCTCAAACAAGCTCATATTATTATCAATTATCTCAGCTATAGCCCACGAGACCCTAACCCCATGCGACGGTCGTTCTCGCGGCCATAATAGGGACTTTTAGATTGAGTGGACGAGAACACGGCGAACGCCGACTGATCATGCGTGTCAACGTACTCAACTGCCCATGTTGACTACAATTAGAAATCTTTTAGATTGCACTCGACGATATACATGCATGCAGGAAGTAACACTATGAACCTCACGGACAAAGGAAGAGGACAAAATATACAGTTCCTCATTTTACCCTCAACAATTGCCATGAATATGCATGTGACACCTGTTCTACACATTTTTACATAATAGCAGGGAAAGGATGTTCCCTTGTCTACCATGCGCCCGCGGCATATTAGTTCAATTAAAAGAACATCCCTTCACTGCTATTATGTAAAAATGTCTAGAGCAGGTGAATATGCATGTGACACCTGTTCTACACATTTTTACATAATAGCAGGGAAGGGATGTTCCTTTGTTTACCCGAGGAACTGTATATTGTATGCGCATGCGGCATAATAGTACTGTACTATATTTAGGAAAATCAAGGTTGAGATATTCTCGATCGCCGACTGAGACGACGTGCCGCATGCGCAGTGCCTTAAAATGACGTCACACGTTGCAGTCAAAGCTGTCGACGTGCAAATCTAAAAGTCCCTATTAGCATATTGATGGTTCACTACACCTACAGTCGACGGGACAGTCAGCGTAGTAAACCAACAATACAGTGCGTATAAAAAAGTGTGCCAATTTTTGTAGCTCCTAATTAAAAGATTATAACCAATATGACTTTAATATTGATTTCATGATGAAGAGTCACCAATTTTCTGTCTAATAATACCCTATCCATACTATTTCTGCCGCGGATAAATGAGCACCAGGGTTTTTAAAAAGTGTTGTCAAAACCGCGTTGTTCCAAGTTTGGCAATCCAAACCGGCTTTTGGGTCGTGTGCAGGCTTCGCATGTGCCTAGGTTATTGCATACTTGGTCTTCCAAACGCAACAAACTTAATTTGCGACCATTTTAGCTAGTTTACATGTTCTGCAAAATTTGAGCCGTTATTTATTTCAAGTCAATGTTAAGTCTGCTCAAAGGAACTTTTTAAGATAGAATTGATATGTATTTATTTTAAATTGGAAACCACTTGAATGATTGATAATATCTTCATTAAAAAAAAACACACGAATTGCTCTATTGTACCCATCATTGTTAAATCTCTCTGCTTCCACCAACTCAACATTTTTTTGTATGATACTTAATATTTCTTTATAATTTATTTGTTGAACTAATTACATTTAAGGAAAAGCTACCCCAAGAATCTTTATACATTTTACTGTTTGACTAGATGATATGTTACATAACTTTCCCCGAAGGGAGCCTAACAACAGTACGTTTGTTGTATCATTGTTTACACGGACTCCGGATAGTTTTCTAAAATTCTCTAACAGTTTTATTAATTTTGTAATGGAGTGTCCTCATCTATTGAGATGTCATTCAATGGAACTCGGACTGATATTTTGTTTAGATATCAAGTGGTTGCTTCCAATGAGCATACAAACTGTTTTTTAGACAGTTGACACTTATTTGTTTTGGCACATCCAGTAATACATATTTTCTGAGTTCAAAGCTATTTTAATTCTATCTATAGAAGGATGTGAGAAATATAGAACAGTATCATCATCATACAATTGAACATGACAGGTTATATACATTTTACTAAATCATTGATATTTAAGATGAAGAGCAGTGGCCCTGGGAGGGAACCTAGAGGCACACCACACTCAATAACCGATTCGAAAGAAAGTTCTAAATTCATAAGTATCCTAATAACTCTGTCTGACACGTGGCTTTTAAACCACGAACATGGAGTGCTAGAAATTCCTATGCGTCCACAAATACAACCCCGTATACTCTTTCTTATCAGTTGCGTGAAGCCAGTCATCAGTTACTTTTAGGAGAGTGGTAATAGTTGAGTGACGTGGCCTGAACCCAGGTTTGGCAAATGACCAAATATTGTTCTGATGTAGAAACTCCAGAACGAGCCTTTGGCCAACCTGTTCCAGTATTTTCGATACGCAGGGCAAAATTGAGATGGGCCGATAATTTGAGGGAGAGTTCTTGTCGCCACCTGTGTAAATTGGTATAATCTTGGACTTTGTCCATTGCTGCGGGAATTTACCGCGCAACAAAGAGAGGTTGATCAAGTTGGCAATACATTGTGATATCTCGTAGAACATGCTTTAATCAAAATCTACACCTACAGACTTGGTATTTTTCAATTTGTTTATAATTCCCAACATATCATTTTCGATTGTAGGGGTAAACTCAAAAGTCTTAATTAAAGGTATATTGTTTTCTATCGGGAGAGGCGTATCAGAAATTTCTTTTGCTAAGTTGATTCCTACTTCAGCAAAGAAGAAGGTATTGAATATGTTAGCAGTATCAACAGGGGAGAGAGAGATGTGTAGCTACGAACAGCCTTTTCTTTTGCTGACATCTATTCTGAAGTGTCGCTAAAGCCTAAAACACTTTCAAATATGAAACCGATTCCATTTTTTGTTGTACTATTCTTGCGCTGTCATTTCCCATCCTGCGTTGTAGAATTCCCCACATTAAACAAAATAATGACTAAACTGTTTTTTTTTTAAAGTACTCCGAAGAGTAGACATGTCCCAAGGAATAATTTAGGATTTATCAAATGAAAGTTTAATGAATTTTGAGTAGGGTAAGAATGGATAGTGTTATTCAAAACAAAGATAGTTTTAAATGAACCAGGAAGCAGGTTAGTCATGAATTTAAACATAAAGATCAACTTTGTCTTGCGTTTATACAAAATTGCTTAAAATTCATATAATAATTGGTTTGTATTGGCTAAATAATTGGAGCCAGCACATATGCGAAGCGGTTTCTTTTGCAATAAATAAATAGGATTATTTTTTGTCTTTACACTTTATGTAAATTTATTAAAAATGTACACCTTTGGTGTCTTTAAATAATTATGTGACCTTGCTGTATATGACTTCTTAAAAATTACTGACAATAGCGCACAAGTATGGCTTAGGAAAAGAAGCAACATGTGTTCCAGCGTGCACATTTTTTTCGAGAGAATTTCTCCAAGCGCTGGCATATTACTTTTAATGAATGAAAGATGCTGACTGCTCGTGTATTTTTTTTCCAAGTTTGTAACTACACAGTAAAAACGCTGCTTAAAAAAAAGTGATGTTCACTTACAGTTGTACACTATCTTAAACAACAGTTGAACAAATTGTAAACAATGTTGCTCGAAACGAAAGTAATTTTGTTAAACATTCGCTGTTTAAAATTTAATGACTGCTATATTTACTATACGAGAGCTTTAGACAGTGTTTTTTTTTTTTACATATGACGTCATGTGTCACGTGCCAGTACAGTCTGCGTTGGCTAAAAGCTTTATTTCACATCATGGCCGACCAAGCTACCGACGCGCTTCTTAGTGACTGGGGATTCAATGGCTTCATTGAAATCACTTTTCTATTAACCAATTTGAAGTTTTTAACTTATAGCTTAAGTTCACAGTAAAAAATGTCAGTATCTGTACGCAAATGTCAGAATATAGGTAGACTTGAAATCGTCGCGTCATGCACTGATCGCGCACTCGGTTATAACGTGTGCTAAATTGCTTGCCATAGAGATTGCATGCATTCTTATTAAACAACCCCCACTGAACAACAGCTCCTTTTTAAACAACCGTCTTTAAACAACACCGGTCGTTTAAATTGTGATTTTAACCAAGTTGTTCAAAATGTTGATCAACTAAGTGTTTAAACTTTAAAACAACTCGAGATGCTTAACATTTTAAACAACTCTCAGATCAGGTCACCCGTTAATCCGAAGCTGTTTAAACTTTTAAACAACTTGTTCACACAAATTTTAACTGTGTACCGTGTGAGTAAAACAAAAAGTTTACACATAGAAAATTGCTAATTATTTTGAAAATCATCTGTGAACAGTAAATTATTATACATCTCATGAAAGAGTGTTTTATCCCAAATCATTTGGTATCATTTTTGTGTGGTATGTGTACACGCTTGGATGAACAGGAGGCATTGTTTGCAAGAGTGCAAAAATCGACTTGCGCCAAAGTGATGCCTACAGTATGTATTATGTTGGGATTAGCGGAGTGAGAGAATGGATTGAATGTATAAAATGAAATGCATTGCATATGTTTTTTTTGCAAAGGGCAAAGTCACACGCACCCACACACGCGCGCACAAAATATGTTCGTTGATATTTGATGTACGATATTTGATATGTGTGGCATGATTAATTTTGTTACGGATGTTATTTGGATCTGCAAATACCGAATTAATACCCAAATCCCAATTGTTTTATTCAAACATCACATAAGCAACTTTGGCTTAAGTCGATTCTTGCACTCTCGCAAACAATGCCTCCTGTTCATCCAAGCGTGAACACATACTACACAAAAATAGTACCAAATGATTTGGGATAAAACACTCTTTCATAAGATGTATACAAAAAATTTCTGGTCATAGATGATTTTAAAAATAATTAGCAATTTCCTAGGTTTAAACTTTTTTTTTACTCACACTGTATAGAGCAAGATTAGGAATTGTAGATGATCCAGTATTAGCATATCTTAGTATAGCAGAATACGTGTTTTAGAATAGCCGGAAGTTAGTTTGTCTGCAAAATCGCCGAGGTATCGGAGGCGCAATGCATTATTGAAATGTATATTGCTATACGACAGTTGCCAATTTCATGTGGATTAGCTTTTATATATAGAATTTACCTTATCAATTTACACAGTCACATAACAGTGCCACGTGACACCAACAAAAAGCACATAGAACACACGTACACATGAAACAGTGCACCCCTTCCTCACACACACATACACACACACACACCACAACAACAACACACGCACACACACACTCGCGCACATACACAGAGTACAGTGAGAGGGAATACACATAAAGACAGTTCGTACGTATGGTTTGGGGGGGGGGGGGTAGTGAGCACATTTTTTTGGGGCCCTCTAAAATTTGAAAATTTTCACCCCCCCCCCCTCCTTGAGCGCCAGGGAGGGGGGGGGGGGCATCTCCCACAAAAGGTAAGATTAACATGTTTTTACACGTTTTCTTTCCCAGGGGGCGGGGGGCGGGCCCCCTGGCCCCCTCCCCCTGGATCCGCCGCTAGAGGATAGCAAGTCTGCCAAAGAGGTCAACTTGCGCTCAGCTCTGGTAAGAGCTGCCTTCATTCAACGACAAGATATCCTGATGAGCCACAATATTGACCTTACTTTGAGAAAGCGTCTTGTGAAGTCTCTAGTATGGAGTGTACTGTTGTATGGGGCAGAGACGTTGACACTCACAAAAGGACATGCAGCGATTGGAGGCGGTCGAAATGTGGTGCTGGCGCAAATTACTAGGTGTGTCTTGGGGTACGTTTATGCTCACCTTTTTCTGGCCAGTATGAGGCATTTGTTACGCGTTAACTTCGTTCAAAACACGGTTGCGTCCTTTCTCATTTTTGTAGAAACTCCGAAAAACGGCGATCCTAATCCGAATCGGCGATTCTGGGGAAGCATAAACGCACAATCTTTTGTAAACGCGTTTAAATGGGGTCAACGTAGCATGCGCAGTGCAGGTTTGCGAATCCAGCTGCAGACTCCGCACTGCACTTCTCTGGCTCCTCCATGCATGATTCTGGCTCTGGGCCAGAATCATGCCTGGAGGAGCCAGATAAGTGAGCATAAACAGTACATCGTGGAACTGCGATTACGATGAGCGTTTCAAATCGCTCATTCTGCCTTCAAATATTGAGCATAAACGTACCCTTGGAAGGACAGAGTTTGAAACGAAGAGGTGTCGCATCGAGCTCAAGAAAAGCGGGTGCTGATTCAAACGATTAGAGAGAGAGAGAGAGAGAGAAGAAATGGTTTTGACACATATTCATGGAAAGAAGAAGAGGGGAAGACCTCGTAAAGGCTTTCTAGTCGATGCGAACACAGAATGTCGAGCAACGGTATGAAACGCTGAAACGGATTGCTCAAGACCGAGGAACTTGGAGAGACACTTGATGTAAAATTTTGTTTGGGTCACTGAACCTGTCATAAACTGACAGATCACTATTGATGATGATGAAATACTATATGTAAGAATAAATAATTGAAAAAACGAACACATCACATGATACAAAGCAAGCAAAAGTCATACCTTAGAACATGATGAAAGATAACATCAGACGAAAGGGAGGGGAAACCTATGACTAACAGAAAAAGCAGAGAGAAGGCAACATTCGTCTGGCAATCAATATTTGATTTAACGAAAATGAAAATAGAATACAGAAATCAATTTGCTATGTATCTACAGATTTCATTTTCACCTGCCCATAGAATAACTGAAAATTGACATGTGATGGCGTTCTTAAAAGATACGACACAGAGTCATTGATGAGGAGAGCTTGGCAACCCATATTGAGCACAGCATCTTAAATACTGCTTTGTTAGGCAAGCATAAGACAAATGAATATACGACCAGCTGTGACAAACTGAAACCAACTTGGCCAAACCTTATGATTAGATGGCTCTGATGGTTATCAAGCATGCTTTTTGTGAAACACTAAGCGGATAAGTCGAGCGACAGCTTCGAGATTTTTAATTTTTTTCCCCACTAGTTTCGTGAAACAAAACCGATATATTTTAATGCACTGCTCATGGATATGTATGGCCTTCTGAAATAGGCTATTTGTAGCAATATGAGGACAACCTTTGATAAATTTGATATAAATAAAATACAAAGTGCGTGGACGGGGTCATCCCTATAGGCTGTAGACGACAGCCCAAGAGATCGACAACACAAATAAAAATGTTTTTGAAAAATATAAAAGGAGAAAGCTATAAAAAGTCCACGAGACCGACTGTCCATGAGACCGATAAAACATAGCAATGTGTAAAGGGAAGATGGGAAAATTTCGGTCTCGTAGCTTATTAACTCCCCCCCCCCCCCACTCCCAACAAAAGAAGAACGAACGCAGTATAAGTGAGTGAATTAATGAATTTAAAAAAAAAATGCTCCAGGTTTTTCAATCATAACAAAAAACATGTAAAGGCGAAGCCCCTCCAATAAAGTCAGTATTTTCACATTCGATGAAATAGATGCATATGATTTCTAGTGTTCTATATTCAGTTATTTACTGTCAATCAATCGATATGATCTTATCATGAGAAAATCGTATTTTCTGCCCATGAATATTCATAAAATTGGGGTCTCCAGTATTATCTGGAAACTAGCGATTAATGATTTAAAAATGAAACGCATAATTTACCAGAAAGAGGCGTGAACAAATATTTTCTGTTATGTACTGCTGTCGTTATAATAATAAATATAATCTTTATATTTTCATGATTATAAAAAAACACCAATTTGATAACAGGTTCGATCATCTCTGGAAGGAGCTATCTGCCCTATCTGCCCCAATAACAAAGAAGACGAAAGATTTCCTGCATGGCTGGTCGTCAGCGAAACGGAGTTTGTTGTTTGTTGCTACGGCAGGCAGCCAGTGAAGAAAAAAAAAATCGTTTAACGTATTTATGGAAATGCAAACAAGGTTTGGAATACCTCTCTTGCAACCCCCCCCCCCCCCGACTCAGTGTTATTTAGGGTACGCATATGCGTGTTCCCTCCTTGTGAAAACACCCCCTAAGTCCAGTGTGTAAAGTCAATTTTGTGTATGTACGAGCCGGACTTTGGTGCGTGAGAAGTACCCCTTTACCGGACATTTTGGTAACACGCATGCGGTCATTCCGACCCCGGAGTGGGGGTGGGGTGGGGGGGGGGGGGCGGGCTTGCAACGCCACATGTGATTTCACAGATGGAGGTTGCACGGTGGGTTACCTGAAATACTATATGGGGTCTGAACGAATAGCTGTCGTGCGATCGACATGCACGTCTTCCCTAGTCTCCAAATCTCTTTCTGGAATGTCGACGGCGGTGACGGGCCTGGCGTGTCAGCTGGAATGAAGGAGACACGGCTCTTGTCTCGAGCTCGTGGGACGGCGAGGAATGATGTCGGGTGTGTGAGGGAAAGGGGGAGGGGGAGATTTCGAACCAGAACAATGAAATATCTTGATATATAGATACGTGTATATAAATGGAAACGCACTGAGGTATAAAGCACATTCATTCCATCAGGTATGAATAAAGTATTCGTTCCTGGTTTGCAAGAAAAAATTATTTGAGAAATTCACCTATTTTAGGCGTTGAGGTTCAACTTACCTGCCTGCTTTCAACCGAGGATATATTGGTATAGTTTTCACGCTATTAATCATCCAACTATATGTATGTCGAAAATTGTCGGAACTCTTCCAAATGTGGGAATTTCACTGCGAATTTTGTGTAATATCGTTGTTTCTATTACTAAAAATACTTGTTACACACACTGGAATGAATCCTTCACTTTCATGCTCTACTCCTTGCCATAAATCCCCGGCCAAAACACCCTCCTCTTCGTGTCCACCAAAGACAAAGAACCTCGCGATCGCCATGTTCTTAAAAATAGCATCTGTTTTGAATATTAGTAGTTAACACAAAATGTATAGTAGTCACTACCATTACATCAAATTCAATCACATTTTCAATGAAAATATCGTATTTAATATTTCAACAATCGTGCTGATAACAATGAGACGCACGGCCATACAACGTCATTTGAATTTGAATTGAATTGAAAATTTATTGTCCCTTACGGGAAATTCTTTTTTCACTGGTTTAACAGTCTTTGTGCATATATACATAATACAGGAACAATACATAATACAATAATTATCAAATGTCCATCGTTACAAACGTAGTTACATTTTGGAAGTGATTGTTGCAATGGAAACGGAACAAAACGAATACATGATTGCAGTATAACATAAACATGGCATTCCAGGTGAAAAATTCGAACATTAAGCTCGCTGTTTATTTGAGAATATAGGTTAGTTGAGTATTATGAGCCCTAGCGAAAATTAAATTCAGAACAAAGTATAAGTTGAGACCAGTATTTACGTTTGAGTTCCAGACCTCCGGGCTTGTGCATTGAAGTGGTGAATGGCGTTGGGAACAAAAGATTGCCTGAAACGGGTTTTCTGTGTGCGCGGTGCGCACAAACGTATACCTGAACGGTTAAATTTAAAGTTCTCGTTGAGTGGGTGGGTGGGGTCCTGCATAACCTGTCTTAATTTAGATGAAACTCTCTCTTGGTACAGATTATCAAGTAGTGGCAGGGTATCCCTAGTATACGTTGAACTATTTTCCTGGGTTTATTGAGCTTCTTCTGGTCAATTTTTGTAGCATTAGCAAAGTAGCAGACTAGGTTGTACGTCAGAACACTCTGGATTAAGGACTTGTAGAAAAGAACAATTAGTGTATTGTCTACCCTTAACTTTCTTAAGGTCCTTACAAAATATAGCCTCTGATTTGCCTTCTTTTGAGTTTGTTGAACGTTTTTTGACCAGTCTAGTGAATTGCTTATGGTCGTACCCAAATACTTATATTCTTGTACTTGCTCCACATCTTCCCCATGAATGGAAATTGTTCTGTGTTCAGTAGCATTTCGTCGGAAATCTATTATCAGTTCCTTTGTTTTGGATATATTTAGTTTAAGGAAGTGATCATCACACCATTTTACAAAGTTATCTATCGTCGTAGTATATGGTTCGGTATTGTCAGATGCAATGTAACCGGTAATGACTGTGTCATCTGCATATTTTATTATGCTACACTCACTTGAGGAACATCGACAATCACTGGTGTACAGAGAGAAAAGTACAGGAGAAAGGACGCATCCTTGAGGTGCTCCTGTGTTCAGAATTCTCATACTAGATTGAACATTACCCATTATCACTTTCTGTGGTCGATTGCTAAGGAAGTCCTGGATCCATAAAATAATCTGGGTTGGGACGTTAAATGATACCAATTTCTTCGTTAATATATGAGTTACAATAGTATTAAACGCACTGGAGAAGTCTGCGAATGTAGATCTAACATACGTTTTGCTTTTATCCAGGTGAGAGTACATCTTGTGTAAGTATGTCAACAATGCATCATCTACCCCCCTCTTACACTTATACGCAAACTGCATAGGGTCCATGTGTGAAGATGAGCATTTGAGAAGGTGCTTGAGCATCACCTTTTCAAAGCATTTCATCACACTGCAGGTAAGTGAAATGGGTCGGAAATCGTTTAGCTCAGTAGCTTTCTTTTTCTTTGGGATGGGTTTGATTAAGGACATTTTCCATTTCCGAGGAATAGTTCCATGTTCCAACGAGCATTGGAAAAGTTTGGTCAAGATACCTGCTAATTGATTTTTACACAATTTAAGGACTTTGTTAGATATACCGTCAGGCCCAGGGGCCTTGTTAGGACGGACTGATCCAAGTACCACCCTCACTTCATGTTCGGTGAGGTTAACCCTATTCTCAGAACCTGTTTCTCTAAGACTACTGGCAATAATATCATTCTTAACTGTAAAGTCCTGATCAAATCTGCAGTAAAAGTTATTCAGTTCTTCTACAAAAGTTTGTGTGACCTCAAAATCCACGGTTGGAGATTTCTGTTTATACCCGGTAATCATGTTCATTGTTTTCCACGCTGCAGCCGGGTTATTTCCACGGAAGTTTCTTTCTAGCTTTTCTTTGTATGAATGTTTACATTCACCAATCCGTCTTTTTATTGCTTTTTGTAGCTCTTTTACTCGTGTTTTATTACCATCTGTCAGTGCAGCTTTCTTTTCTTTCAAAAGGTCCCTAAGTTCTTTAGTTACCCAAGGCTTGTTGTTTGGAAAGACCTTAAATGTCTTACGAGGTATAATAGTATCGACATTAAACTTGACATAGCTTGTGATTATCTCCGTGGCCTCTTCAAGTGATTCGGCTGAGTCAGACAATACCCCAATCAGTGCAGTCAAGCGCGGCTCGGAGTTCCTCTGTTGCGTTGTCGGTCCAAGCGTACCGTTGCTTAGTAACCGGGCGGCATCGTTTCAGTTTTTGTTGGTAGGACGGCAATAATTGTACGTTTCGATGATCTGATTTCCCCAACTGATGGCATGGCTTCGCCGTGTATGCCTTCGGAATGTTTCCATAACATAGATCGAGTATGCTGTCGTTCCTTGTTGGAATATCAATGTATTGATCGTAAGTTGGCAATACATTGTTCAGGCGACAGTGGTTGAAGTCGCCCATGAAGAAAATGGGGGCATCGGGGGACGAAGATGCGAGTTGATTTGCTCTCTCTGCAAGGCACTCGCTAGCTACATTTATGTCTGCTCGTGGATGAATGTAAACCACTGTTACAAAAATCTGTGGAAATTCTCGAGGTAGATAAAATGGTCGTAGTCCAACTGTTATGAATTCAATATCTGGCGTACAAACAACATCTTTCACAGCCCAATTTTGACACCATTTTTTGTTGATGTATAAGCATATACCTCCTCCTCTCTTTTTTCCAGACTCATCTGTTCTATCCCCTCTCACCAGGTCGAAAAGGGGGATTTCAACGATACTATCAGGGATACTTTCATTCAGCCACGTTTCTGTAAAAGCCAGGAGACTAGAATCTCGGTATTCATTCATATATCTGGTTAATGTTTCAAGTTCCTCCATCTTGTTGGATAATGAACGTACGTTTCCAAGAACTATCGTGGGAAGGGGTGGTTTTGTGCCCCTTTTCTTTAGTCGTGTTCTGATCCCGCCCCGCTTACCTCGCTTACGTGGCTTGATTTCGCGCGGGTAATCCTCATACCCGGCAGGCAGGTTTCCCGCCGTGGCGCCGCGAAGGTTGAGAAGCTCGGTCCGTGTGTATCCTATTAAGCTGTAAGGTTGTGGTACAGTTTCCAAAGTGAAAGTGGTCATAAACACAGTTCCAAGCACCAGAAATGTCAGAAAACTAGCCATAACTGTTCGGGGGGATGAGTATAGCATGTTGGCAGTCAAAGTGACAAAAATGAAGACACAGAAACGAAATTTCACAGACAAAATGTACAGACAGAAAAAACCAGTGATGGTCGCCACAGTGCAGCGCCCATAATATTCATGGGACAGGTGCAAAATATCGACCACAAAAGAGTTCGGTTTTGAAGTAGACAGCTGGTGCATCAGTGATACAGCTGTCGTTAAATGAACAGCATCAAGTATTAAGTGTTATTCACAAATAGTTAAGAATTTTCCTTCTCGAGAGGCCTCATTGCATTTCTTAATCACAACGGTCCGTATTATACTGATTTAGTGAGAAAAAAAGGTTCCGTAAAGTCTAAAATTTCGTTTGCTAAACGTTATTTGGGACGCAGCTCCATGATTTGATTGAATTTGTATATATAGAATAACTAACATACTTGTTTTCATTTATATATATATAATATATGTGTGTGTGTGTGTGTGTTTGTGGTTCAATGTATTTGAGCCTAATCGGTTTGTCAAAGAAAGAGATTTGACAAACGTTGAAATAGAAGAACTCTAAGATATAAGTAATGAATCGTAATGAGCTGTTTTATATTCATTGTAAAGGTGTTAAAGTTAATAAAAGGTGGTTGCCCTGTTTCATATTCAATGTCACAGACAAACAATATCCATACACATTAGGCGGTTTGGCAGGTACATATTCAGTACGCATGTATTTCTGCAATTCGTTATAAACTCTCCCTTTATAAATACAACACGTACAAGAAAGAAAAAACGAAAGAAAACGGAAAGAAAATGAAACCCAGTTGTGTCAAATTGTGGTTAAGCAGTGAAAACGTTAAGGTCTTATACGAATGTTTACTTCAAAAAACGTCATTTTGGAGCACTTGTAATGTGGTTTTGATTCGAGATATGATAATGCACTCGTCATATTAAAGAGTGGTCAAGTTATTGTCTATTGAAAGGGTAAAGAAACACCACATGTTGTACTGAAATTGTATCCGTAATCTTTATTTAGAGCGGTTTTGAAGTTTCTATAAAATGAGCAAAGCAGAAAGTTAGATGACCTTTGTCATACAAAATAAAGTAAGGGGCTGCTTTTACTGTCCTGCATTTTAAATAAAGGTAAAGGCACTAAAGCCAGATAAAGTCAAAAAAGGTAAATTTTCTACTTCTGGCTGTTTTTTCTACTATATTAGAGGTATCCTTTTTAGTTGCCGGAGTGACATCCATTGATTTGGCAAATTTCGGGTGTACACCCCTTGCAAACGCCGCAAATGGGTATTGATCTATATTTCGTATGAAGTTGCTGATTGAAAGGTTGAATCTTGAAGCTTACAACTCCTATCTTCTACGCTTTACTAAACAGTTGATCTCTTTGCTATATCCCTCTAGTGCCACAATACAAATCCAACAACATTAGCCATGTTCACATGGGACCGTTGTAGCTCAAACTTGAAGTTTACGAAAACTCGAAGTACTAACAACAACGATGGTTCATGCGGAGTGGAATCAACAATTGTTCAAATTTGTACACTACAAGCCGAGCAAAGAGTCGTTGTAACTATTACAAGCTGGGGAAACCGCTCGTAGCCAACGTGTTAATCAATATATAGCTCGTGTAAATTTAAAGTTTCGAAATCAAGAGTAGATTAGCATAGTCCTTAACTACAAGGTAACCTCGAAGTGTAAAAGCTGTAGCTAAACCTAAATGTTACGGACTTTCGTGTGAACCTAGCTACTAATAGCAAAGATTGGTGAATGAAGTTCACGAGTTCATAGCTCGGACCATTGAAGTCTCTTTTCATTACGTTATTGTTCAATATTTTTTTCTCTATTTGGCTCGCAGGCCGCGAATAAGCGACTTTGGGAATATACACTGTTGGTCATAATGGTGGAATATTTATTTTTATCCCAAATTTATTGAATGATTTTGACAATGATTTATTCCTAATAGGTCTAGATAATAGTATACATTCTCAGATTTTATTGAATGACAATTGGGGAGTGTTTGTTTTGCGTGACTGCTAAAGCATGAGTGTGCTACTATGCCAATCAACTAGGGGACCTACGTCCTTAGGTCATAACTGAAAGTAATGGGGGATTAATACCTCATAAAAGGGCACTAATTTAGCACATCGACACGGTTTTGATCCTGGGGGCTCACAGAAACGAGGCCATTGCTTTGCCAATGAATCATGACTGTACGCAGCGGGCGCTAGCGTACGTCGACAGAAAAAAAAAATGCAATAAATTTTCAATAATTCATTGCATTTTGCCCCGACCCCCAACATGAACGAATCTTCTATGTAGGCATGCCTTGAACCATAATGCATGGCCCTTCAGAGGAATTTGTCCTGTTGGGAACCGGGGGAAAATGCAATGAGTTATTGAAAAATTATTGCATTTTCTTTGTTTTTTGTTTTTGTGGGGGCGTCGACGTACCCTAGCGCCCTTGTTGGCCCTCGGAAATTAACAAATTTGCACCCCCCCCTTGTACTTTCAGAACAGAAAAAATAACGATATTCCTGACATTTAAATTACTTTGGATGGTGAATTATTGGAAAAAAAGGATAGCACAAAATTCCATGGTGTTTTGATCAATGTATTCAATCAGCAGGTGTATGAGATTTATTGTATTATTACCAACGCTCCTTCTCTCTCCTTTCCTTTTCTTCTCTGCAAGTCACACTCTTTTTTATATATTTTTTAATTGTTGTATCTAAGTTGAGGGCTGCGGGCACGTCAAGCTACTTTGCTTATTTATGTAGCCCTCCTGCATCTAATGTATATTAATTATGAATTAATTATGCATTCAACATATTTGTTTAATTTCGTTTATTATCTGTATACAATTATATACACTTGAAATATTGTATCAAACCATATTATGTTCATGAAAATGTATGATGAAAAAAAAAAGATGCAGAAACCAATAAATCAAATCAAAATCAAATATACTACTAGGCCTATATCTCAGGGACGGAGCTAGCTTTTTGCTAGGGGGGGGGCAATTTTTTTTTTTTTTTTTTTTTTTTTTTTTTTTTTTTTGGGGGGGGCTATTTTGAATTCCCGTGGGTGATGTTTTTCTGGCATCTACTAACATCTACAGATCTACTAATAATGTGTGGGTCTGGACACATGATGGCGTTTTTCTATGCACATCACATTTTCACTTGGCAGCCCAGGGGGGATTAAACCCCTAACCCCCTCCCCGTAGGTCCGTCCCTGTATCTGTATCTACTTCTACTACCACCACCACCACCACCACCACTACTACTACTACTACTACATTAACAACTTAAATTTACTTTGCCATTTAGCAGAGTAATACTTTAATGAATGAGCCTATTGAAATTTATTTTATATGCATACAATGCCGTGAGCACCATCTGAGATTTGAGGTAGTGCTTCATAATTATGTCATTGCACCTTTGTCATTTTCATCGTTGTTCTTGTTGTGATGTTGTTTTCGTTATCCTGGATCCGCCCAAAAGTTAAAGTTGATGTTTCTTTGTTCCACATGTACATAAAAACAATTCTGATTCATACAAACTGTAGAGTAACAACACGACACGGGTGGATAACTTAATGAAGTATAATGTAAAGCAAGTTGTTACGAGAGAAGTGTGGATATAATGACAGACAATATTAAAAAAAAATACAATGTAAAATGTGAGGAGCCTAAACAAAATGCAAAGCTTGTACAAGATCGGGCTCATGTGAATATAAGCTTATAAAGTCTGATAATTCAGTAAGAGGCGAAACGGTAATGAAGTACTCAATTTAAGAAACAGTTAAATAACGAAAAAGGGAGAACAAACCTCCGAGTAAGGAAAGAAAAGAAGAAGAAGAAGAAGAAGAAGAAGAATCAAATTAAGTGTCATGGCATGATAATCTCTAGGCCTATACATTACAAAGAAAATTGTCTCAAATCTTTTCAACCATGGCATGGTTAATGCATAACAAAAATGAAGAGATTGCCACGACAGCCTTCTTAACTACACTGGGTTTGCGAAAAAAGATTGTGTATTAAAAACAAAGAATGATGTACAATATCGAAATGAAATGTATCAACACATTGCACTGTTGTTTGTATGATATGTATACATAATTCATTCAATTACGGTGTATGGTACACAAATCTATACAGGCCTACCACGATACAGGGAGGGCGATATTTTGTCACAGTGCCATCTCCAGATAATTTTAGAATACTATCCTATTATGTGTTTAAGTACCTTTTTTCACTTGTCAATGATAACACTTAAATCGAAAACGAAAGTGGTTGACACAAGTCTGTTTTATCTGTGTGTTAAAACATATACAACTGTTTTAAGTAAAGTCATTAACTTCGATCTGTAGTAAGTCATGTACAATATTGAAATTGAATGTATCAACAAATTGCACCAACTGGTTGTATGATATGCATACATAATTCATTCGATCACAGTGTATGGTATACAAATCTATACAGGCCTACCACGATCCAGGGAGGGCGATATTTTGCCCCAATGCCATTTCATTCGAATCATTATCATCATCGTCATCTTCATCTTCATCATCATCTTCATCTGTATTGTCAATATCACCATCAACAAAATTTGTATTTTCAATTACCTATCCGTTTCTGCTTAGTAAATGTGTTATTTAATGAGTTTTGTCTGGGGCTGTCGTTTTATCAAGCAATCCGCTTACAATGACAGTCCTTCTTCCGCAAATAATTTTTATAATGTTTGAGGAAATTTAGTATTTATGACAGTTTATCAGTTTATCATTTTTGAAAATAACAATTTATATATATATATATATACACATATATATATATATGTATTTGCTTATTTATGATTCATTGTCAGAAAAATACCTATTGTACTTTATATTATTATTGTTATCGAAAAACTGTATACTGACATGAATGCAGAAGAAAACTAAATCAAATCAAATCTCCAGATAATTTCAGAATACTCTATCCTATTATGTGTTTAAGTACGATATAACACAGAATGTACTCCCCCTCTTCTCCCCCTCTCTACTCTAAAGATGACTGGACATGCCTGGAAATAACAGACCAACCTCGTGATTATTACCCTTTTTCCATTTGTCAATGATAACACTTAAATCGAAAACGAAAGTGGTTGACAAAAGTCTGGTTTAAAGTCCTTTAAAAGATATACAAAAGATTTATATGAAGTCATTAACTGTAATCTGATAAACATTTGTGGTATACAAGATAACATCGACACTGGAACTCTGATAAATAATTTTGTCTCAATGCAGTATAGGTGAAAGGAAATAATTATATTAATATTTTGGGTGTATGTAGTTCTTAAAGGAGAAACACACCCTGATTAAAAATTGGTTTTAATAGAAGCAGAACAAATAGAGAAACAATTCAGTTTAAGTTTGAGAAAAATCGGACAACAAAATTAATAAGAAAGTTATGAATCTTTCAAAATCATGACAAAAAATTATGGAATCTTTGAGACAAATAATATTGGCAATGTGGTCAGAAATTGTGATATCGCTCCCCTGGGGGTGTTTCATCAATATTTGTCCGCCGACAGTTACTGTCAGCGCTGACTAAATTTGACCTATCAGAGGCCTAGACAGATTGGGCAGTAGGAAGCAAAATGTGTCCGCATCTCCCCCCCCCCCCCAACACCACAACATCACGGGCCTTGAGTCACCACTAGCGTGATTGTGTTTCGATCGAAATGAAATCCGCTCGGTCCAGTGGACGCACCCACTCAATCGTATTTCATTGATAATGGACACTAAATATCCTCATTTTGAGCTTTTCGTGGCTACCTCATTCAAACAATATCATGTTATATACGTCTCTTATATTATTCAGCCATTAACGGTGGTGTGCAGATACTTTTAACTAAGACTTTGGTCATGTTTTAAATGAATGAAAATCAAATCAAAACAGATCAAATCAATTCGAATGCATGTAGTCAGTAAACTTGATAAATGTTCCTCCTTCTTAATTTGGTTTGTGCGCTTTCATTTATCTTGATTTGTTACAATGGGAAGCAAATTCCGATGTATTAATGGATAATTAAAGTGAGAGAGAAAGGGGGGGGGGTGTTAGGGAGATATATCTCAATAATAATTAAAATGTGCAACCTCTTATACGAAATCACCCAATATTGTTATTTAAATACTCATTTTAATTTTATTGAACAATTTTTTTGATTTAGATGAATGCTGTTATTACATTTATTAGGGAAAAACGGAATAGAGACTGTCATTTTGATTTTAAGGTTTAATTTCATCTCTTCTTATGCTTAAATTTATTATTTGTAATAGAAATGTTTGTATAGCAAATGTTAAATACTTTCTGAACTCTTTCGCTCAAACAACTTCCATTCTCTCCTTTTCACCGTCTTGGTCTTTCAACATAATAGTGTATTACTAAATAAAACAAATAACTTTGTTTTGCAATTTCGATTTAATCTTGCCAACGCTAAATAATTTCTGCAAAAGTTGACTTCACTATGTATTTTAGTTTTATATATGTGTATATCTCTCTATATTCTATTTTTTTTTGTAAATTGAACATTTTCAGACTGCGAGCTGCATGTTTGATGTGTTTTGCAATAAACCAAACCAATTCAATTTAATCCAAATAGTTTGAATGAAATCCTTGAGAGTTCACTGCTTTCGACTATGATCGAGAAAGATGGTTCATAACCTATATCTGTTAAAAACATGTCAAACTCTGTTTCCTTATAGCAAACTAAAAATGATAACAAGGCAAAGTGTTTTTGATATCTACAATAAAGGCTATGAATATCATCACCAAATTTCACCAATTAATTCATTACTTCAATACGTAAATAATAATATCGTCTATAATGCTGCGTTTTCCACTTTGTATTCTAAAGGAATAGTTTAGTTCTTGTTTGAGACCGCAAATGCATTCAAAGTGCATGCTCATATTCTTATTTATGATATTTCTAGTGCCCTTTTAGAACCTAACATTGATATGAGTGTAATTTTAGACCCCAAAATGTGTGAATTTAGATTGAATACGGTCATACCAATTCAGCTCCACTAGAAAAAAAAAAAAAAAAATCGCTGACCATTTATTTATTAATAATAACAATACAAGGGTCGGCTAGTTGTGCGTATTATAACCATCATGAAAAAGCCAACAAAACAAAAAGCCTATATTGCCATTGGCTGGATTAAAACGTACAAGGCACTCTCTCGACTTTCAACGGCTGGTTCAAAATTACCGAATATTCGTGGGGCATCACAATATTAGAAATGGTTATATTTATGGGTATTTCAGTCGTTTCTGAACCGATTTTGATCATACAAAGATGATTTTGTCATTTAAATTGATATTCTTTCAAATTTGACACTCAGTTTTTTTATTATCTCACAATATAATTATTTTGTGTAGCGCCCTCTGCAACAAAACTCAACTATCCCTCTAAAGATACCATATCCCTTTTGCAGCCAACATCAAATTCTGTAGAACTTTGCAGGAATTATAAATATGTCATGTATGTCCTATCTGTAAAATTTAAAACATTAGCAGTGTCCTAGTATTCAAATTATGCAAGGAAACCCATTCACCTTCTAGATTTCACTGTCGGACACTATCGAGTGACTGACTGACATCTTTTTTAATGTGGGAATAACATACATAAATGAGCTGTAACACGTACACGATTTAACTACCACCTCTCTATAAAGGCCAACTGTCTATTGTGGTCGTGTATTTTGTCTCAGTCGAGAAAGGCCACATCTCTACATTGGCCACCTTTTCCCCGTTTCCTTGTATTGGATTGCCTTAATAGAAAGGTTTGACTAAATGATTATATCGAACGTAAACAAAATCTTTTTCAAATCAAATGTACAAAAAATGACATTGTTTAGTATGATAATGTAAAATGGTTTGTAATCAATCACTTTACACATGATATAAAATAATGTATACAGGAACCTCACTGCCGAATACATTAATACCAATATTAGGTCACCTCGATACACGGACATGACGACAGTTGGACATCTAGCTCTCAAATAGAAGGACATTCAGGCATATTTGTGCCCAAATATGGAGATATTCCTGCAAAAATGCAATTCGAGCGAGGAAGCCTCAATTATCTTGAATGATACCCGTATCTTATAAAGCACTTTTCCATCAACAAAGCACTTAGAGTATTATTAGTAATATACTAAAGTTTGAACAACAACAAAAATCGATTACAAATAATAGCTCCCAATGAAGAAAAAAAAAGTTATAGCATTTTGTTTTCATGAAAAATGACATTATTCTAAAATAGTTTTTAATATGTAATTTTTTCTCGCGGCATTCCTATAGATGTCTTGCGGCACCCCGTTTCCAAACGCTGGTCTAATATAATTGAAATATATAAAATAAAATCAACGTTATAATGAAGGCTTTTGAGTTACTACATGTATCTCTGGACTACAGTTCTTTTTTTCTTTCTTTTTTTGTTGGAGGGGGGGGGAGGGGCTTGATGATTCTTGTTTTTAGCCCCCCTCCCCCCATCCCAACAGCTACATAGTCTATTTCAATGTTAATTTTATATACGGATCCACATCAAACATGTTGTTCGTATTGGTTGCATAATGGTTCGTCACCGGCATTTCGTTCGTCGTTGGCGCCCCTTTCGTCGTCACTATTCCCTTCCGGCACCATAGTTCGCAGAGTAGCTATAAGTTGCCCCCAACATCGGTCTTCTACCGTAGGATCCCACTCAAGGTAAGCCACGTGATTGAGAAGCATCCTCAGAGTGTTGTTCATCAGGTCTGGTTCCAGGACTTCCATCAGGATCAGGATGAGACGTTGTCCTCCATGATCCATCTCATCTTCCAGCATTCTCGTCGAAGCCATCTCAAGCTCCAGCTTACACTGTCCATTCTGCATGAAGCGTTCGTTGATGATGAAGATGACGGCACGACTGACATCTTGGGCCGAGGAAACATTCTCCAGGAGGTTAGAACCCAGACGGAAGTTGCGGAAGGAGAGGCAGAGATCGAAGCCGTTCTCATCTTCGAGACGAGGAAGCATCTCATCTTGGACGAATGGCTTATCGTCTTCGTGATGGCTGACATAGGCATCGAAGATATATTCGAAGTTATTCCTGTGCACAGCTCCGTTATTAGCACGGCGTTGAAAGTGGATCCCAAAGTGATGGTGGTATTGGTTAATCAGACGAAACTTCCATATTACGAAGGACACAATGACAAGGACAAATGCAACAGGGATGAGAGTAACGGGAACTACTATCGCATACCATGGAGTAGAATCGTCAGCAGGATCAGGAACATTGGACGGGGTAGGATCGGGAGCCGGCAAACAATAAGAATTGCTGTAGAACTCCAGGAGGGGCTGTCCACTACTCTTACACCGATATGGTCCTTTGCCAGGGGGAGGACTTACGGTTATGAAAGGTATGTAGAAAGGACTCCTCGTTGTACTTGGTGGCTCGGGTAGACTAAGATACCAACTTGCAAAAGAGCAGAGATCTTTTGTACAATTAAACGGATTTCCATCGAAATTTGCGACAGCTAGATCCTTAGATGTCACGAGGTTATCAACAGCATCTGAAGAAATTTCAGAAATGGCACAGGACCCCATTTCGAGAGTCTGGAGCTTTGGCATTCCCACCAAGAACAAGAGATTCCTTGGATTGTCCAAGAGCTGATTATGAGACAGGTCTAACTTTTTGAGAGACTTGAGAGCGTGTATTGCAGTTGGAACTGCAACAAGTAGATTGTAACTAAGGTCTGATTCTTGTAAATTATGTAAACCCATAAAAGTGGTGTCGTGTAAAAGTCTGATGCCATTATTCGACAAGTAAAGGTGTGTTAAATTTGCAAGACAGGTAAATGCATTAGCGGATATATCTAGATCATGGAAATTGTATTTGATAGTCAATTTGCGAAGACTGCCGAATTGCGCAAATGAATTCGCTGGGATGTTCGTTATTTGTTGATGTACAAGATGTAATTCCTCCAGAGGTGTCTTCAAGCGGGATAGCGCTTTAATAGGAATATTCGTCAAAGAGTTGAATGTCAGCGAAATGTACCGTAACTCATTAAGCCCTTCGAAAACAAATTCACTTACGAAGGTAACTGGGCAATGCTCTATGACAAGCCTTTGTAAAGCATTGAAGCTTTGGAACGTGTCGTTATCAAGTCTTAATGTTTCGTCAAAAATTAAAATTTCAAGTGATGTGGTGTTCGTGACTTCGTCAGGAATGGTGTAATTTAATGCTTCTGTGAAGTCAACTCCGCTGCAGAGTATGTCAGGAGGATAACAATCGCAAAAGTCGTCACAGAAAGAGACAGATCTAACTCGTCCGACAAATAGCAAATAGCATATACCAAGAAAGATTTCTATGACGATGTTCTTGCCGATGTTCATGATGATGTTTGATTGTTTGTGACGATGTCTATGACGATGTTTAGATACCTTTGCCAATGTTTACAACGATACTTGTGTAAATAAACTGATAGCGCATCGATCTGTTCTGCTGAGCGTCATCTGTAAATTGTAAAACAATAAGACAAATTATGTGAATGGGAGTGATCTGGTAGCAAATAAATAAGTTAGCAGAGTAACAGTGCGTGCAAGGACAC